>OX422208.1:531773313-531840813 GCA_949130495.1 Sambucus nigra
TTGTATATTTAGTGTATTATTTGTTTATGTGTTAAGTGTTATTATGCTAAATGTTATTATGTCTCTCAAGATTATACAAGATTTTATTATGTTATATTAATATTATTATTATTATATACTACAAAAAATATTTAAAATAAATAATAAATATAATTATTTTACGGATTCGGATATTCGCAAAAACGAATACCCGTCAATATGAATAGTCTGCCTCAGATATGGATTATCCATCACGGATTTCAGCATCATCTGTATTCGTATCCGTTTTTCTAGATATTTAAAACGCGTATCCAAATCCCCTATTTTGAGTACTTATTCGGATAAATATCCCTCAAATTCGGATACGAATACCGGACGGATTCGGATTTTCGAATATCCATTTCCCCCCTAGTTAACACCCGTTAAGTATTAAAATTCTCCATCAAAACAAAATATAACTAATTCATACATTCTAAATTTCAAATGTTAATAGTAGTAAGATCCGAACAACAAAATGTTCCTAACCCGAAGTTACAAATATTACAAAATATATTAAACATAATTTATAAGCAAAGAGTTAAGGTATTGTTAACGAATTTTAATGGATGCAAACGACTCTAATCGGTTGTATCAAAATTACCAAACCCGAACCGTTATTTTAACGGCTCTATAATGCTGATCCGATCGATATTGACCCAAACCCGATAAGTCTAAACCCATTAGCTTATAATTTCGCGTCGCATCGTGTTGCATTTTGACGGGTCTACTTATAAGTGCTTAGAAAAATAAAAATATTAGAGACACTAATTTTGTTGTTTTTATTTATTGTAATATTATTTTGTTAAAAACTAATATAATGCTATCCCCAAAAAAGATACTTTGGGATCACATGTATGTATTCCCACTTTTAAAGATTCATTTGTACCAATTTTCATGTTTTTATTTTTTTGATCATTGATCTTGTTGTAACAAGTATGAGACAAGTGTGTTTCTTTGCAGATAGAAAATACAAAGGTTACGAGACAATTGAGATATGTTTTGAGTGGTTATGAAACTTAATACAATTTAAAAATTAAATGAAAGGAAAGCGTACAAAATTTTAAACATAAAAATAAACTCCAAAAAACTATACTTAATATTAATCTTTCACAAAGTGTGTATAAGTTTTGTGAAACATAAAGGGCCCTATTAGGGTTGTGTTTTTTTTCCGAACATTCCGATTTTTTCGATATCCGATCCGATATTTTTCGATTTTGGAACGTATATAAGGTTTTCGTTTTCCGATTTCCGATTTTTCCGAAAAAAATCGGATCGAAAATTGGAAATAATTATGAATTTCCGATTTTTTGATTTTTCCGAAACTATGCCCATCCGATTTTTTCGAATTATTTTCGATTTTTTTCGAAATATTTTCCGATTTCCAATTTTTCTAATTTTTTTAAACATTCTCATGTGTCCCACATCGGCTATGAGAGGAAGAGAGGCAAAAAAAAGTCATCTATAAAAGGAGAATATCCCTCTATCCTCTACACAAATGAAAAAAATGATTAAATCCTTACATATTTACATATTGGGTTAAATCTTTTTTTTCGTTTTCTTTAAAATGAGAATTTCGAATAAACGAAAATCCTATATTAATTTTTTTGAAATTTTGGAATTTCCAAAATTTCTGAATTTTTAGTATATTTTTTGAATTTCCGATTTTTTTCCAATTTTCCGATTATTTCGAATTCGGAAACTTTTTTGATTTTTCGAAAAAATTGAATAGGAAATTGGAGCAAATATTTTATTTCCGAAAAAATTAGAATTTTTTTCGAAAGATCATTTTTCGATCCGATCCAACCGAAACACAACTCTAAGCCCAATGATTAGAACTCACCTATGCCCCCTGAAATCTCAAGACTGCCTTGCACATGCATTTCTAATTCTTTAATTAAGGATAATAATTTAGTTTTATATATTGGATATATAATGTTTAAAATTAAGAAGTGACTGTTCACAATCAATGCATCAGTAGTTTGAGGACCCATGAAAATTAGCATTAATTGTTGACAGTACTATTTAAAGAAGATTAAATCTAATGTTTGAGATATGAAAGGGGGAGATGGGTCGAGTTTCACACATGTTAGGATGATGTGTACTTTCCGCAATTGCTTTAACCCGCAAAAGAGTAACTGCGTGTTTTTAATTGTTCTTAACGTCTTAGTCTTGTTAATTACTTCAATAATTAATTTACTCTGTATAAAATTTGTCAAGCAGCTTGTTCCCTTGAACCTAATTTAATTAAAATAATTAAAATATTAGCTTCGGACATGACATGGTGCCTAAATTTATGAAAAAGAAGCCTCTCGTGACCGATGTAGACGTCAGCCCAAAGTAGGATAATTATGGCATTTTGCAATTCTCTCGATTACAACGTCATAGTCTACAAGAGGACGAAATGTGGGGTCCCCAGACTAGAGCACTTGGATGATGCCACATGAAAAAATATGAACACGTGGCAAAATCTGAAGAGTTTTCTTTAACTGCTTTTATGCCGAGACGTAGCCCAGTGGCCGACCTTTGTGCCTACGTAGAGACGCAAAAAAGATCCAAACTTGCGTAAGCGCCAAACCCACCTCTCTCCCTCTCTCTCTTCCTGTCAAATCTACGGCTAGGAATAAAAATATTTCACCACAGTTGGATTACCACTATTTGTTTATCATTATTTGTCCCCTAGTCTATGTTGTTGAATTCTAAGTTACAGCTTGGTTAGGCCTCTCTCTCTCTCGGTCTGCAAGACTGCAGATTTGTCTGAATTGAAAGATCCGTCCTTACTTGCATTCCTCATCACATTTTAACGGATGTTGATTTCTGAGCGTGAATATAATGACTGCAAGTACTTTTAAGTTCTGTTACTGATTTAATGGTGAGCTCCTTTTCTTTTACTCTATTTGGCTTTTTATGGGTTATGTTTCATGTGAACCATTTTGGCTGCCATTTACTAGTATTGAAAAGGAGGGTATATATGATGATGATGATCCATCTGAGGTGACCGCATTCTTGTTGGATGCTGACATAATGTAGTGGCATTGTAGGACTTTTGCAGTTACAGAGCAATTGTAATGTTCTTTTGATAAACTTTATACAAGTGGGATGCAAAATAGGGACATTGCTCCAATTCCCAATTCACCAAATTAAACTCTCGTCTAAGGGTATATTGTGATAACCTCCTCATAAGCATTGTATTTCATGGAGCAGGACACAATGCCGGTTCCTCCGTGGCTAGAAACATTGCTGAATACAGCTTTCTTCTCGGTATGCCGGACTCATGGAGATGCGGCCAGGAGCGAGTGTAATATGTTTTGCTTGGATTGCAATGCCAATGCATTTTGCTTTTATTGCCGCTCTTCCAAACACAAAGATCATCAAGTAATTCAGGTGGGTCATCTGTGTATTAAGTATGCATACCGTATCATTCATATTTCGATGCAGTAATAATTACTTATTCCCTTTTGAGTAATTTTAAGTCTATATACAACAGTTCGCTCGGGTGTATCTTTCACCTACATTATTACTCCTTTTGTGAACATATACATATTATTATGAAGTTATTTTTTTTAATAAATTATGGCAGATAAGGCGATCCTCATACCACGATGTAGTGAGGGTTTCAGAGATTCAGAAGGTTTTGGATATAAGTGGAGTTCAAACTTATGTTATAAACAGTGCCAGGGTTTTATTTATCAATGAGAGGCCTCAACCACCGAAAACTGGAAAAGGAGTCTCTCACATTTGCGAAATCTGTGGGAGGAGCCTATTGGACCCTTTTCGCTTCTGTTCACTTGGCTGTAAGGTTAGCATTTTTTTTTTCTTTTCCTTTTATCTTTTTTTTCGTTTCACAATTGATCATATTGATATGGTCATAGCCCATCATCCACATCATGACCCACACTCCCAAACAATCAGCATCGCAATTATTGTAACCCACCACCAACCTTCATTGGGAGTGGGCAATGGTCATCATCTTTATCATCCAACCCATCATCATGCATGCATATGATCATATGGCATTAATTATGATCATCTTTTAGCTACATCAACATCATCATATGTTAATTATTTGGCAAATGGTTTGTCTGGAATACGTCTTAATTAAATTTATGTACTTTGTATTCAATGGCTTAGCTTGTGGGGATAAAGAGAAATGGGAATGCAAGCTTTAACGTAGAGGGCAAGAATGAGGTGAGATTAGAAAGAGGGGAAGGGATATCAGCAACAAGACAGGAAGAAGAATTGCGTGAAGGCTCACATCAAGACATATACCCGCCCACGCCTCCTCCACCCCTTTCTACTGCAAGGAGAAGAAAAGGCATTCCTCACAGGGCACCCTTTGGAGCCTAATTATTTCAAGGGTTATTTTCTCTGTGACCCCATCTATTTACCCATATGGAGTTTGTACCCTACTATTTTCACCTCCATGGTGTCATGAATTCTCACAAAAAGTGCATTTATGACACCTTTGAGTTTCAAAGTACGGAAACCAAAGTTTGTAAATGTCAAACTCAATACAACAATATAAATTGGGTCAAAGAAAAAAATAACCTTTAATCCAACTTCCTTCAAACATACGGTTTACAACTCATTTGCTTCACAAACCCACATTTAGGGTCACTGTCCCAAAAGTTTATGCCACCTTTTTTCTTCTGTTTTTATTGTTTTTCTTTTTCCTTTCTCAAAAGGGGAGGGTATTGGGGTGTCCATAAACAAAAAGAATTAGTTATTTTCTCTTATATGGTGGGGGTCCCAAGTACAGAGCAAATTCTCTTGTTGGAGATGCAATAATTCATAATTTTTATTGGTAGGTGCAAGGTGTAGATGGAATTAAGAAAATAAAGCAAGTCTCTGTGGAGTCCGTTTTGTAGTTATGGGTCCATCATCCCACATGGGCCGTTTACATAAAGAAACAAAAGTATTGATTTGTTTAATATATAAATCAGCTTTCTATGATTATTACCTTGTTTGCATTGCTGACTGAAATGGAATTCTTTTACTGTTAAATCTTTCTGTATCTGTATTGACTGCGTGTGTGATAGAAAAAGATAGGGGTGTTATGGTTGGTGAAGTTCATTTATCTGATGCATAGATACATATATCTATGAAATATAGATAAAATTAATTTTTTATGGATTGTAAACTAAATTTATATCCTATTGTCAAGTTTACATGAAAATTAACTCGATAGTTGAATAGATATGGACTCCTTACACAATGAAAGGGGACTCGTGTCTACACTCCGCAGAAGTTCATAAACTAATACAAATGCGACACGACAATTTTTCTAATAAATTGTGTCCTAATCATGTATGGCTCAAGAATTATTCGTAAATATAGCTTGACACTAAATTACCAAATCTTACACTCTAAAATTCTAAATAAAACATCATAAAAGTGTCTCAAAAGCTCCTCAAAACTTTCAATTTTATTTATACTTGTTTCTATTTTATTTATACATTGTTTCAATAAAGTACCTTGTAGAGTTACTGAGCAAAAGTAACTAAGCCTCTATTTTATATATACTTCGCTTCTATTCACAATTAATATAAACCACAAGTGCGTCATAAATGTAATATTTTTATAAAGGTACTTTTCCACAATGTTGGCAAGTACCCTTGGTCAACATATCTAATTAAGGCAGTAAATTTGCAAAGTGTTACATAAAAATTGTTGCGAAAGTCAACCAATTTAAAGATCAGTTTTCTTTTCATCGTATGATATTTTTGCCTTCTGCTTTTTTTTAGTTATCATGGTAACTCCCCAAGAACGGCCCCTTTGTGCCCCCCTGATTTACAAGATTTTACATCTTGCTACGAGAGCTCGTTTGGGATTTTTGAAGAGAAAAAAAAGGAAATGAAAATTTTATTAGGAGAGAAAAGAAAAGAAGGGAAAGTATATAAGAGAAAAGAAAAAAAGAGAAAAGAAAGGAGTTAAGGAGAGAAAAGAAAATAATTTTCTTTCTTGCGTTTGGGAGTTTGGGAGGAAAATAACTTTTTTTAAAAGGAAGAAGGAACAATTCATTAAAAACTTTTCTCTCTCTCCATTTCTTTCCGATTTGGAAAGAAAGTTTTGAAGAGAAAGGAAGGGAAAGTTTTTAAAAAAAATTTCTTTCTTTTCTCTCCTTTTAAACTCTCAAACGAGAGAAAGTTACTTTATTTCCTACTTAAACTCCCAAACGAAGGAAAGGAAATACAATTTCCCTTCATTTCTTTTATTTTCTCTCCAAAATAGAACTCGCAAACAAGGTCTGAGTGCCCCATTCATATTAATTAGAGACTTGATGCGAGCAGTGAGTATCAATTCCACGTCAAAACCTTTTTTTTCCAGCATCTACGGATGACCCCCCTCGTCACAAACCCATGCCTCTGAGAGCAGGGCCCAAGACTCGAATTGGTGACCACTTGATAGATGCCAAGCAACTCTACTTCATTCTTCTTAAACATTTTTTACGACAAGAGCTTTGTATAGGATTCGACAATTTGCACAACAAAAAATTTTATTTGTACAGAGGATTCTGTATAGAATCGTTCGTTTGTACTGACTGACGTGTCGTGTCTGTATTGGTACGTGCCTTGAGTGGATCCAGATACGGACCAATACAGACACGACATATCAGTCTGTACAGACGATTCTGTACAAATCCTCTGTACGTGTAGAATCACTCTTTGCACAACATTCCGAGGTTTTTACAGTTGATGACTTGGAGCCAATCAGTTAGTATTGCACCATTCTTGTACAAGTCGTTTTTTTAAATACATTAAAAATTAAATAGATTATGTACTTTTAGGACTTAAAAATAACATTGATTATGGACATAGGACAATAAACATTTCGTTTTCATTTTTAGTCCCTATTTTCAAATTAAAGGGGCACGTGTCATGTTGCGATTGGTTGACATTTTATGAATAAGGGTCCGCGCTAGCGGCTTTATTCAAAAATAGGGACTAAAACTATAAATAAAATATTTGTTGTCCTATTTTTGAAATACATATTACAATAGATCCTAAATTTACAAACCCCAAAATTAAAACCCTTGAATGGCATATGATAAAAATTATAATTTTTGTGATCGGCCTTTATTTGATACCAAATGTCTCAAACAGGGGAAAAATGAAAATAATAGAAAGCTTTAAACGTGGTAGTATTGTTTTTGAGTTCACATGTCCATGTTCGTATTTATTTCTTTTTTATAGGATACCACTGAGTTGTTTGGATTAGCTTTACGTGCATCTCAATTAATTTTCATTTGTAATTCGTATTTTCTTCTGACCAAATATTATTTTAACAATGTCAGGAGTCTTGAACCCAATCAACTCCACGTCTGTCCCATGTTCATTCATGTGAATGGATATTTGGTGCGCAGGGGAGTTGAAATGAAATATGGAATTACTCTTTGAGTGCTTTAACTATTCATGAATGAATGAACATTGATTCATATTCTGTTGCGTGCTTGAACTATGGCAGAACCCTACCCATTTGATGCAAGAAGTTACCACAAAATATGGAGTGCGGGATTACTTTTGGAAACCTAATTTCATGACATGAAATGAAATTAAAATATTTTTAATTTAAAATTACAAATTACAAATTTCAGTTAAACATACCCTTTTAGAACTCGATTTTTTATTCTCTTAATTTCTGTTATCTAACTTATTATCAAAATGCACCATGTTGATAACGTATTGAATTAAGGTCCTTAACCTCGTCACGATAGTTTTTTGCGACAGGCATTTACTACTCACAAGTGTATTGGAGAAAATTGTAAATAAGTAAGGGAGAGATGAGAATTTATTCTTTGTTGAGTGTAATCTTAACAAAAAAGTAAATAAAAAAAATTGAGTGTAATTCTAGGGTGGAACAACTTATTGATATTATTTCACTAGAATTGTTGTTTAGTGTGTGGGAGACTAGTTTGATTGAGGAATTAATAACTATGTCAGTCCAATTGCATCAATAAAATGTATCAACTCAGAATTATTATAAAAATGGCTACCATATTATAATTTAGCATACTTGACAGTAATTTATAAAAAAAAAATCAGGTTAAAGAAAAGATCACTACACCAAAATGACAAAATTGTCACCTTTCAGCCGGCCATCCTTGTCAAGGTCATTGACCGTGATAAAAAATACGTGTTTTGTGTCACGGTCATTGACACGACCGTGACAAAGAATTGTCATGGTCAATGACCGTGACAAGGCCGTGACACGGACTTGCCACGGACTTGTCACGGTCATTGACCGTGACAATTATTTAATGACCTTGACACGACCGTGACAACTTCTACAGTAAAAAAAGCCCTAGCCTTCCTTTTTCCCACTCTTTTTTGGTTTTCCCCCCTCTCTTTCTCTCTCTCTCTCTAAGCGATTTCTGCTCTCTCTCTCTAAGGTATGTTTTTTTTCCTCTCTTTCTCTTTCATTTCTATATGTGTGTGTATGTGTATGTGTATGTATATATGTGTGTATATATATGTGTGTATATGTATGTGTATATGTGTGTGTATGTATGTGTGTGGTGGTGTGTGGTGGGCGAGGGGGGGAAGGGGGTAATGGGGGTGGGGTGGTGCAGGTGTGGTGGGCGTGGGGTGTGGTGGGGGGAGGGGGGTATGTGTATATGTGTGTGGTGGGGGAGGGGGGAAGGGGGTAGTGGGGGTGGGGTGTGGTGGGGGGAGGGGTGGGGTGGTGTGGTGTGTGTGTGTGTGTGCGCGTAGGTGTGTGCGTGTGTGTGGCGGGGGGAGGGGGCAAGGGGTGTGGTGGGGGTGTGTGTGGTGGGGCAATTTGAACAATTGTATAGCTTTAATTAAGAAATTGTATAGCTTTAATTGTAATGTTAATTGTATAGTTTTAGATGAAAGTAAATTAATAATTAATGCTAATTTCATATGAAAGTAGGATTGCCCCTCATTTTAAATTAGTAAATTAATAATTGTATACTTTAATTGTTAGTTTAATTAATGAAATGAATTAATTGAGTAAATGAATTAGAAGGAGTACAGGTTACACATTTGTTGTTGAAATTGCTGTTGGATTATTTTGTTTAGTAAATGTTGGGTTGGTTAGTTTTAAAAGTGGCATGACCATTGGATTACTGTCCATATGAGGGTGGAATTTTTCAACTTTTTTTTTAAATTACTTTGTATATCGAACAATATATACAAAGTATGATAATTAAATGAAACATACTTGAAATTAAATATGTGTATATGTGTGTGTATGTGTGTGGTGGCGTGTGGTGGGGGAGGGGGGCAGGGGGTGTGGTGGGGCAATTTTAACAATTGTATAGCTTTAATTAAGAAATTGCATAACTTTAATTGTAATTTTAATTGTATAGTTTTAAATGAAAGTAAATTAATAATTAGTGCCAATTTCATATGAAAGTAGGATTGCCCCTCATTTTAAATTAGTAAATTAATAATTGTATACTTTAATTGTTAGTTTAATTGATGAAATGAATTAATTGAGTAGATGAATTAGAAGGAGTACGGGTTACACATTTGTTGTTGAAATTGTTGTTGAATTATTTTGTTTAGTAAATGTTGGGTTGGTTAGTTTTAAAAGTGGCATGACCATTGGATTATTGTCCATATGGGGGTGAAATTTTTCAACTTTTTTTTTTAAATTACTTTGTATATCGAACAATATATACAAAGTATGATAATTAAATGAAACATACTTGAAATTAAATATGTGTATATGTGTGTGTATGTGTGTGGTGGTGTGTGGTGGGGGAGGGGGGCAGGGGGTGTGGTGGGGCAATTTTAACAATTGTATAACTTTAATTAAGAAATTGTATAACTTTAATTATAATTTTAATTGTATACTTTTAGATGAAAATAAATTAATAATTAGTGCTAATTTCATATGAAAGTAGGATTGCCCCTCATTTTAATTTAGTAAATTAATAATTGTATACTTTAATTGTTAGTTTAATTGATGAAATGAATTAATTGAGTAGATGAATTAGAAGGAGTACGGGTTACACATTTGATGTTGAAATTGCTGTTGGATTATTTTGTTTAGTAAATATTGGGTTGGTTAGTTTTAAAAGTGGCATGACCATTGGATTATTGTCCATATGGGGATGTGATTTTTTAACTTTTTTTGAAAATTACTTTGTATATCGAACATTATATACAAAGTATGATAATTAAATGAAACGTACTTGAAATTAAATATGTGTATATGTGTGTGTATATATGTGTGTGGTGGTGTGTGGTGGGGGAGGGGGGCAGAGGTGTGGTGGGGCAATTTTAACAATTGTATAGCTTTAATTAAGAAATTGTATAGCTTTAATTGTAATTTTAATTGTATAGTTTTAGATGAAAGTAAATTAATAATTAGTGCCAATTTCATATGAAAGTAGGATTGCCCCTCATTTTAAATTAGTAAATTAATAATTGTATACTTTAATTGTTAGTTTAATTGATGAAATGAATTAATTGAGTAGATGAATTAGAAGGAGTAGTGGGGGTGGGGTGGTGCAAGTGTGGTGGGGGTGGGGTGTGGTGGGGGGAGGGGGGAGAGGGTGGGGTATGTGTATATGTGTGTGTATATATGTGTGTGGTGGTGTGTGGTGGGGGAGGGGGGAAGGGGGTAGTGAGGGTGGGGTGGTGCAGGTGTGGTACGGGTTACACATTTGTTGTTGAAATTGTTGTTGGATTATTTTGTTTAGTAAATGTTGGATTGGTTAGTTTTAAAAGTGGCATGACGTTAGATGTTTTCAACTATTCCACGTTAGATGTTTTCAACTAATTTAGACATATTTATGTACGTGTACGTGTGCATGTGTGTGGTGGGGGTGGGGTAGGGGTGTGTGTCTATGTGTACTAATAACATTTTTTTTATTCTGTACAAATAACATTTTTTTACAGCAAATGTCTCCTTTAGATATTAAGGCGAAGATGATGATGCTGTTTATGATGATGTCGTCTGGGCTCGGTGGTAGCGGAGGAGACGAGGGCTCCTCCGCCCCTAGGCTCCCCAAATATGGAAAATTTGGGATTACTGTCGAGAACAAATCGGAGCTATTAACGAGATCCCTCGAGCTGCTAAAGACGGTCATCGGCCCGGGGTTTATGAGTTGGAAGGAGGTACCATATGAGCTCAAGTTAGCTGTTTGGGCGCACTACAGGTAATATATTTATATTTATATGAATATTTCAATTTCAATTTCGATTTCATTTTATATTTATATTTATATTTATATTTATTCGCAACTAACATTGAATTTGTTGGACATGAATAATTCAACTTGGATCCAAAGCTACGCGATTCCGTCTTGGAGCAGTTGAGGGAGCAACACAAGACGTGGAAGAAAAATATGCGGACACGGTACTTTGGAAAAACACGAGAGTCCATTATACAATAGCGTGGATTCATCCCGCCCAAGGAGCCGATCTCATTGGCACAATGAAAAAAGTTCATTGACAATGAGTTCGATGATCGGCAATTGACATATCGCCAATCGGGGAGGGAAAATCGGGCAAAATAGACGGACGTGCACTACTCTGGTCGGACCTCTTACGGCGAGGTGGAGCATATGATGAAGGTAAGATTTAATTTTTCTATAACTACAAAAATATATTATTCTTCATTATTTTACTTTGCGGGGCCGATACTAATTTTACTTTATTTTATTTCAGGGGGTAGGGAGTGGGCCAGGGGGTAAGCCACATAGGCTCGATACTTATGTGGCTCTTCAGACGAAGAAGGGGAAGGACAAGGAGGTGTCCCCGAGCGTCGCGGCGACGATTGTAAGTAATCCGACAGTTTAATTTTTGTTAATTACGTTATAGTTTTTTAGTTTTCTTATTTTACTAATCATGTACTTTTTGTCGTTTCAAGCAAAGCTTAAGAAAGTGCATGAGTCGCAGTCTGATGCCGACAAGGCGTCTTTGTCCACAGACGCACTCAGCCAAGTGCTTGGCTCTGATCGCAAGGGGAGGACAAGGGGGGTGAGCTCGTGGGTGGCCAAATCTAGGATCATCGGATTAGAGACGAGCGAGACCGGGTTGGCTCGAACGGTGGATTCACATGACGCGAGCTGTCCCGTTTGGAGGCGATAGTCGAAGATATGTACGCATTCATGAAGTGTACGTTGGGCGGAGACCGTAAGGGGAAGGGGAAAGGGAAAGGGAAGGAAAAGGCGGTGGAGGAGGAGGAGGAGGAGGTGGTGCGGGAGAATGAGGCGCAGGAGGACGAGGATGTGGACCTCGGTGCTTCTTTACTGTCACGTGCGTATTTTGATGATCCACTTCCTTATTTGGCTCTCTTCCCCAGACCATTGTCGACACTTGGTTGGTCGAGCGTGTTCATATTGAATGTATTTGATGGCCAACGGATAGGGCGGGGGTTGAGGGATCCGAATATCATCGAGGGTGGAATAGTTCATGGACGTGCGCTTCAAGGGATCGAGTCTAAAGTGCTCGTCACGCATGTGATACCCGGGAAGGAGAACTCCCTATTGTGGTTGCGCGAACAATGCGGCACGATGTATATTAGTGGGTGTGTCAATTCTTATATCGTGTGGCCAACTCACCTCCTCACATTTACCCAAGACATGTAGTAACATTATTTTTAAGTTTTTCCATTTTAATTATATTTGGATTATATCGTCATGAATATATATTTGCACTATCTTTAGTTTATTTAGATATATGATGTTTGAATAGGTACAACCAACGTTGTTATAACAGGTACAAATATACTGCTGGGCAGTGGCAGTGGCCATACTGCCCAGCAGAATTTTTTTAAATTCTGCCCAGAATTGTCACGGCCATTGACCGTGACAAGTCCTTAACAAATATTGTCACGAACTTATCACGGTCAATAACCGTGATAATTTTTTTAAATATTGTCACAGGTTTGTCACGGTTATTAACCGTGACTAAACTTGTCACGGCCCATGACCTTGACACGACTGTGACAATTCTAACGAACTTGTCAAGGTCAATGACCGTGACACGTCCGTGACAAAAAAATTTGTCTCGCCCCGAAATTGTCACGGTCATTGACCTTGACAAGTCCAACTTGTCAAGGTCAATGACCGTGACAATAGTACAAATTTGGTGTTGTGGATACTTTAAGGAAAAATTACTAAAAAGGTTAAAATTAATAATAAACATTGTTAAATCAATTCATGGTTTGCTCCTACTATAATCAAGTTTTTTTAAAAGATAGATAAATTCATTAGCCTCAACAAGATGTTACATCTAAAAAGTAAGGAATCCTCACTAAATCCCCTTTCCAACGGTCCATCCCGTGCACAATTCTGACTTACGGTCCGGACGAACGACCCGTTTTCCTCCGAAACTCGATCAGGAGGTCACCGGATGCTCCCAGGCTCCGTTTGACCAAATTCAACTCTTTAGCTCGATCGATACTGAATGAATATTCTAAGTTCACTGAAACCCCTTTCCAACGGTCCAGCGCGTGTGTGATTCTAACTTACAGTGCAGACGAACGATCCGTTTTACTTTAAAAGATCACCGAACGCTTCCAGGCCCCAGTTAACCAAATTCAACTCTCTGAACCGGGTCAAACTGTTTGAAATGTCGAATTACATCTCCTCATATTTCCAACGGTCTGCCCCGTGCGCGATTATGACTTACCATGCGGACGAACGATCTATTTGCGTCCGACAATTCCCCATCCAAATGATCGATGAGCGCTTTCGAGACACATTTGACCCAAAGTCAACTCCTAAACCCGGGAATAGTCCAAAAGAATTTCGAAGGTTTCTGAATTACCTTTCCAGCGGTTAGCCCCATGCAAGATTCGAATCAACGGTTTGCGCTCTACGATCAATTTTCCGAAGGAACCTGAAAGAGACTACCAAATGGCAGGTTCCAAACCCTGCATGTCGGCAGTGTGCCTAAACACAGCTACCGATTGGAAAGACCAGAGGCTATGTTGATCGACAATGCCCTAGTCCTATAAAAAGGAGGGCCTAACCTCATTCCAAAAATGAGAAAAATCAGAGATCCATTACTCTCAACAAGCTCAAAAAACCCCTCTCGAAGTCAACATGATTTCCACATCCAAATCCCTTTCCAACCTTCACCTTTCATCACCTCTTTCCTCAAATTTGGTAAAATTAAGTATCCTCCATCATCACCCAAGTGCAAGGGTTGTTCCCCAACATCCAAGAACAAGCTCAAGAGCTTCAAAAAGGTCCAACTTTCTCAACTCTCTCCTTAAATTCCCACAAATTCACATTAATTCGTTCTATTAATTAGCACTTTTATTCTCTCATTTCACATATCTTAATATACTTTTTATTTAGTATTATTGCACATCTCTTATTTTCGTATAAATAAAACCCAAGAAAATAAGAAAAAGAAGATTTGATCATAAATTCCAAATGAGAATTCTCACACTTTTCTCACAACTAAAACACTTTTTTTACACACACACACACACACACACACACACACACATAAGAGAACTCCCCGATTTGATTTATGGGATAAATCTCACACCTCATTTTGCATGCGAACTACGTGGACTTCGATGCCTCTATAGGCTACGTAGGTGTCTCGGGGTAAAACGCGTGACTCGAGTCCTATTCCTACTTTTCTCTCATTTTCTATTTTCTCTATATTCTTTAAACTCAATTCTCTTAAATTCTATATAAACATATATTTTTTCTTAGTGGCGTATTATTCCATGTGCATTATTGTTCTGTTATAACGATCAACGCGAGGATAATCGCGTAAATCCTATTTTCTAATATTATTCTTAGGAACATTCCTACGGATGACTCGCTTTATCTCTTCCATGATACAAGTCGATGATTCCTATCTCCACTACGTATACACATGCACACATACCATGGGGAAAAAAAGGAAAATAACAACAACCCATGAGAGAACGTAAGGGCGGAATGGGTGCCTAATACCTTCCCATTTTGTAACTTAGCCTCCGGACTCTTTTTTCGAATCATTTTGGTTTCGTATGTATTAGTATGTCTTTGGATGCTATCCTTCGGGATGGCTCTCTTTTCTTTTATCTTTTTTGAGTAAAATAGACTGGCGACTCCATCTCTCTACATTTTTTACCTCATCAATGACGCGGGTCGAAGCGCTCCCGAGAGGGACGCACGGGACCAAAGGGATCCTCTCATGCCACGAGGATCGGGGATGGAAAAAGTGACGACTCCGCCGGGGCCTTTTCAGTTTGAGGGTTAGACTCTATTTACATGGGTGTTTTATTTTCTTATATATTACCCTATTTTGCATGTTCCTTTTTACTATTCATGTGTTCCTCATGCTTAGGCTTCTATTCGCACAGTTGTAGAAAATTCTCCGTGTACACTTCACACCACGTGCACCTAGGATCACATATATCCCCATGTTGCATGAATCACCCAATACTTGGCATACCATTGGTACTCATACTTTACTCCTTGTTGGGCATGATCAAGAAAGATACTCTCATCATAAGATACTAATAAGAGAATCATGCATGATTCACACAATATCACCAAAGAGCATTGTGATTGACCAAATTTTGGCCAGTAACTGGATGGTCACTTCAAGATGGGTGCTGGTACGGCATGGCACAGTTAGCCTAAGCAATATGACTCTCACCTTCCATCGGCCAAGTACCTTCGACGTATATCGAACGGTTCCCCCTGTATCGTACTGCTTGACCGAAGTCATGATGGTAGGTATATCACAGGGAACTCATTCACGTACGCCGAGTATATCGAATTCACTCTCACACGTACCGTCCCCACGAGGTATATAGTGAGACAATTCACGTACACTCAAGTATATCAAATGGCTTGTCCACACGTACCGATTGCCCTCAAAAAAGGCAAAATGTATATCATGGAAGCCACGCCGAAGGGGGAACCCTTTTTGATTCACCTAACCAACTGCATACCCGCATATAGGTGTCAAGCCTAGGACACACATATTAGATTTCCTATTTCATCCCGAAACTCTGTTAAAATTTTGGGTCGGCTTGCCGCCCAAATTTTCGCGCGTCTTTAAAACGGGACCCTACTCGTGAGCCTGGTTACAAGTCCATCCATAACTTTGCATATGTTACAAACCCAACTTTTCCAGGCTCGGGTCCCGTCCGGCATTTCATTTTTCATTTAGGAAAATTTAATATAAGTGAGAACATAATAATAATAATGATCATGCTGAGACCCATCTTCCAAAAATCTTTTTTTCTTCTTTATCAAAATCCAAAAACATTGTTTCATTTCTTTATCAAAAATCCAAAAACATTTCTCTCTTCTTTATAAAAAATCCAAAAATATTTTGTCCTTCGATCTCAAAACAGAAACAAAAAATGTCAAAAATATTTTCCTTCTTTTTCTCAAAATAAATCCCATTTTGCGCCTTCTCAAGTCGATCGCACGCCATTGGCCTGACTCTTTATTGGCTTCGGTCTGCAGTAAATCACCCCGGAGCTCAGTTCGTTACCCTGCTACTTCTTTCGAGTCTGGTCTCCATCCATTTTCCATGGAGAACATAGATCAAGTACGGATTGTGCAGCCAGATCTGACGACAGTCTTAGCTCATCTCGTGTCCAAGATCGACAACCTTTAGACTGAAGTTCGAGATATGCAAAGAAACCACGTTCCTGTTCCTCAAGAGCCCGAGGTCTTATTCCCTCGCTCTATGGGCCCACCCGAGCCTATCTTGGTTCTCTAAGAGTATCAGCATGCTCCACGTGCCCCTCCTGTTAATGGGACGTCGCTTGCCTAGCTCCCAATGCCAAATGTTGCCCAGCTTGGGGATAACTTGATTGCGATCATTGATCCGAAAGAGGAAGAATTGAATAAGGTCAAATAAGATCTCAAGATGCTAACTAAGAAGTTCGACTAAGTCCGAATCATCGAAAATTACATGGACTACACCCACATGTCTCCTTATCCTAAGGCAAGTTTACCCGAGAAGTTCAAGATGCTGAATATCGAGAAATTCAGAGGAAGTGGACCCCCAATTGTTCATCTTCGCAGTTATCACCGTTCTATGATTCTCCTAGGGGCTTCTGAAGAAGTGATGACCCAATTGTTTAAGCAAACTCTGAAGGATAGCGCTCTCTAATGGTTTTTATCTCTCGATGAGCCCAGAATCCGTAACTGGGAGGATGTAGCCCGAGAATTCATGTCGCAGTATAAATATAACAAAGAGCTTGAGGTCACCTGCCATGATTTAGAGATGCTCAAATAGAACTCTGGGGAATCAGTCAGTAACTTCATAGCCCGATGGAGGGAAAAGGCAGCCACTATGACCAATCGGCCATCCGAGGAAGAACAAGTCAACATAGTGAAGAAGAACTTCTTGCCCTATGTTCGAACGACCATGGGAGGACAATACTATCCCCACTTCCGAGCTCTTAGAGAGGTAGGAGTAGAAATCGAGGAAGGTCTTGCTAAAATAGAAATTGAACCAAAGAAAGTGTCTGGACAGTTCACCCCCAGAAAATATGACAAACCTGCCAATGATGCAGTCTCAACCATTAACAACATCTCTCAATCGACCACTTCGTGGGCACTAGAAAGCCGCCCTATCCCAGTTCGAAAGGAATACACCGAGATCCATGCTCCCTTCCCCAAAGTTTATCAAGCCCTGTTAAGCCGAAACCTTATCAAACCCTTGAACCTCTGTCCATTGCCAAACCAACTTCCAAGAAACTTCAAGGCAAATTCCCATTGCGCCTTTCATCAAATCGCTGGTCATACCACCGACCAATGCTTTCACCTCCAAAACATAATCCAAGGTCTAATTGATAAGGGTACCATTGCCCCACCAGCCAATCCTAAGACAAACACTATTCACAACCCACTCCAAAATCATAACAATGCTATCTTCCTAGAAATGAACCCAAAATTTGATCCCTCAACTCAAATAACACCCATACACTCTCCCAAACCTCTCCAAACTTGCCCATATTTCCTCCTACACCTTGTTAGCCTCGCTGATCAGACATTGTCACTCCTTACCAGAGCATGCATCGTTTTTCATACCCATTTCGAAAATGGAAGTATGGAATTATCAGAATCGTTAAACCAACTCCTAGAGTTCGGGCTGAAATTACCCTCACAGATGATCATTGATTTCTAGAGGTTCAATACGCTGTTCTTGGAAACACGGAAATGGGCACGAGAGTCAGACAATTGGATGGTACCAACAGATGAAGTCAGCCTAGATGATGTTGTCCAAATCTTGACAGGATTATTCAGGCAAAATAACAATATCTGCAGAATGACCGAGTTACTTCATATTCTGAAGTTACAAGGATTCCTGGTCCCTTCATCCTTACATATCCCCATAGAATGGGAGGACATGTATCAAGAAGCCATTGAAGTTATGGAATGCATTTTGACTTTTCATGGAAAGACATAATTGTTGCCACCGGATGGGGGGGGGGGGGGGGGGGAGAGAGAATTTGAAAATTCAAGTGAAGAGCAAGCTTTAGAGAAAACTGGCCCGGTAGACGACATGTGTGGGATGATATCATTTGAAGAACTCCTCAAAGAAATAGATAAGATGGCAGAATAACCCGAGATTGACGAAGAAATAGGGTTCATGTTCTTCCCTTCTTCAGTAAATCACATGACCAAATCAGGGAGGCATTACTAGATCCCAGGATCACTGCTCGCAAAGGACAAGGGGAAGGGCGTTGAAAATCTTCTTATGCCAGAGATGACCCTCGAGGAGAGAAAGATCCTTGATCAAATGAAGAAAACTCAAGCTAACATCACTCTATGGGGGCTTTTCATGTCTTTTCAGCTGTACAGAAATTCTTTGATCAAATTTCTCACACGACCCACAGTTCCTCCTTCTACTACACCAGAAGATGCGGTAAATCTAGTCGAATCCCTGACCTCTACCCGAATGCTATCGTTTTCCGAAGAAGAAATCCCCAAAATTGGGCCAAACTACAATCATGCACTCAACATCTCTATCAAAGTTATGGGGAAGATCGTACCACTCTCTGTTTATCATAATGGATCCGCCATGAATGTCTGCCCATTAAGAACCTTCAAATGCTTAGGACTAAAGAATAGTGACCTCGCTCCAACCTTCGCTGCTGTACGTGCCTATGATAATACCCATCGGGAGGTGATGGGATCCATCAAACTTGTAATAGGGTTTGTCCCTATAAACCCCGTCGTTGAATTCTAAGTTATTGACATCCCAACTTGTTTTAAGTTGTTGCTCAGACGACATTGGCTCCACAATATCAATGGTGTGTCTTCCTCGCTCCATCATAAATTGAAGTTCTTTACCGACGAACGAGTCATTACCATTTTCGGCGACGACGACAATGCCGAGGGTACAAGTACCAATAATCCAATCCTTGAGATACAGCACATGTCAAATGATTTTCTCCTATCAGGATTCTGAGTGGAACCAATCCTACTCCCGACAGGGGACGATTTCAAAGAAACGGTTTGTCCAGAATATGACCCTCATGGCAACGTCAATGTGATTCAGATGTTCAAAAACATGCACTTCATGCCAGAACTGGGGCAAGAACAAAGACAACAAGGGGTACTTGAGCCCATTAAACTGAAGAAAGCTTTCCCTCCTTGTGGTTTGAGGTATCAACCATCAGAACAAGAGCTCAAAATGATCCACTAGTCTCGACCAAAGAGAAGATTAGACTGCATCCAGACTATCCCAAGTGACTCCTTGAATGGACGATTCGCCAAAGAGGGTGAGGACTTCCCCTTTTGCGGCTTTATGGAACCATGGTATGACCAGACAGATAAGAAGATAAAACCCAGAATGGAGATATTTTTCCAAGATAGCTACCCATGGGCCGAAAGTTCCCAACAACTTGTACAACCGTTCATCAAAGATACCGAAGATACTGAGGAAAGTGACTCCGAGGACTCATTCAACTTGCAAACATTGGGGCTAACACTCTGCACGGTTCATTCAGGCATGACATAATTGGATCCATCCCACATGATTAAAGTTGTTAATACAACTCTCCTTAATTGGCATGCTGCGCCAGTTCTACCTGTTGAAATCCCACCTAACCCCAATGCTTACCCCATTTCTTCTTCTGTTGTCTATCCTTACTCAAATGTAATCGAGACCTACTTTGATGAGGTTCTCAATGCTGTTTTTCCTATCAATGAAATAAATGAAGATTTTGAGTATCTTGTTGTGCCTTATATTAATTGTTTAGATTCTAATCAAACTTTTGATGATGATGATTTTGAAAATGAACAATTCTTAACTGATCTAAATAAGGTTAATAACAAATAACATAACCGCGCTCAAGTTAATGAAGAAGTGATTATTATTATTAACCTTGGTTCTAGTAGCCAACTGCACGAGATTAGGATAGGGGCTACCCTTGACGAGCATGAGCGTGCAAAACTCAAAGAATTATTGAAGGAATATCTGGATGTCTTCGCATGGTTTTATGACGATATGCACGACATTGATCCTGAAATTTCTCAGCATGAGATCCCCACTCTTCCAGATTACAAGCCAGTTAAACAAAAGATGAGAAAGCTCTGCACCGAATGGTCGCTCAAAGTCAAAGAAGAGGTGGTCAAACAGCTGAATGTGGGTTTCATCCGTGTGATCAAATATCCCACATGGCTAGCCAACATAGTGCCTGTACCAAAATCAGGAGGGAAAGTTCAGATGTACGTAGACTACCAGGACTTGAACAAAGCGTCTCCAAAGGACGATTACCCGCTACACAATATCGACATGATCGTGGACAACACTGCTAGTCATGCTCTCAAGTCATTCGTCGATGGGTTTGTCGGATACAATCGAATCAAAATGCACCCAGATCAATAAGAAAAAATCGCGTTCATCACCCAATGGGGAACCTTTTGATACACTGTTATGCCATTTGGTCTCAAGAATGCTGGAGCTACCTACCAGAGGGCTGCCACAACCATCATGCACGATCTGATTCACAAAGAAGTCGAGGTCTATGTGGATGATATGATTATCAAATCCAAAACTAGAGATGGTCATGTTCCCACTCTCCGAAAGTTCTTCGAGCGATTGCGAAGATATCAGATGAGACTCAATCCATAGAAATGTGTCTTCGGCGTTATAAAGGGAAAACTTTTGGGATTCATGGTCAGTGAAAAAGGGATAGAAGCATATCCTGCCAAGCTAAAAGCCCTACTTGAGATGTCGCCTCCCTAAAGGGAGAAAGAAGTCCGAGGCTTCCTTGGGAAATTACAATACATCAACTAGTTCATCACCCAACTCACCTCCATCTGCAAACCTATTTTCAAACTCCTTCGAAAGGATTCAACCAAAGTTTGGAATGAGGCCTGCCAAGAAGCCTTAGACCGAATCAAACAATACCTGACTCAACCTTCAGTACTCATGCCACCACATACTGATCTCCCCTTGATCCTATACGTAACCATAAGCGACACTGCAGCTGGGGCTTTGCTATCTCAGTATCTTGAAGTTTCCTGCAAAGAAAGAGCCATCAATTACGCCAGTCACAAATTAGTCGGGTACGAAGTCAACTACACTGCTTTGAAAAAAGCATGTATCGCACTTATTTGGCTCACCCAAAAGTTGCGACACTACATGCTTGCCTTCCATATTAAGCTTGTATCCCGAATGGACCCCATCAACTACCCGCTTGAGAAACCCTTCTTATCCAACCGAATGGCCCGATGGTTGATGGTCTTAGCCGAGTTTGATATCGTGTATGTCACACAGAAAGCCATGAAAGGAAGATCCATATCTGACTACCTCGATGACTACCCCATGGAAGAGGTTGATGACTGGATCTCCGAATTCCCAGATAAAAGCATCTTCTATGCTACTTGAGATGACCTCTGATGGTAAATTTTCTTCGACAGTGCTGCTAACAAAAAGGGATACGGCATTGGGATACTTCTGATCGCCCCAGATGACTCTTACACTCCCATCGCCATCAAGTTGGATTTCCCCTAAACCACCAACATGACTGAATACGAGTCATGTAGGATAGGCCTCAAAGTTTCTCTCAAGAGAGGCATCCAATGCCTAGATGTCTATGGGGATTCTGCCCTCATCATTGGTCAAGTGCTCAGAAAATGGAAAGTCAAGGACGAGAAACTTCAACACTTCCATGCCCACTTAGAAGTACTGGCCTCCTAATTCCAAGACATTACCTTCCACTACCTACCTCGTGAAAAGAATAATCTAGTCGATGCCCTTGCTACCCTGGCCTCCATGGTCGATATGCCCGAAGGAATAACAATGCCCCCCTTCCTAGTCCAAAAGCAAGACAAACCAACCCACTGCTACCACATTGGGATCATCACCAGAGAAGATCCCCAGCTAGCCAATTATTGATATTATGATATCTGGAACCTCTTCAAGCATGGTAGATATCCCTAGGGTTCCAAAAAGAAAGATCGGGCATCCCTCCGAAGACTGGCCGCCCAACACATCATCTGTCACAAAGTACTGTTAAAGAGAGACTTTAATGGAACCCATCTACATTGTATCGCAGGGGCTGACATTGAAGAGGTGATGCAAAGAATCCACATCGAGAAATACGAACCCCACATGAACGGTCACATGCTTGCTAAGAACATCATACGACAAGGCTACTACTGGACCACCATGATTTACGATTGCATCGCCTATGTTCGGAGATGCATTAAATGCTAATAGTTCTCCAACCTTCAACACCTGCCTCTGCGTGAATTATACAACATGGCTTCTCCCTGGCCATTCTCCACTTGGGGCATTAACATTATAGGAAAGGTTACACCCAAGGCCTCTAAAGGACATGAGTTCATCCTGGTTCCCATTGATTCCTTCACCAAATGGGTCGAATCTTAGTCATACGCAGTTCTGAATGCCAAGAAAGTGACCAAATTCATCAAGAAAAACATCATATGTTGATATGGGGTCCTACACGAGCTAGTGTTAGATAACGGGTTGCATTTCGAGGAAGAAGTCACATAAGTGGTCAATAAGTATGGGATCCAATGAAACATTCTCCCTATCGATCTCAAACCAATGGTCTAGTCGAAGCCGCCAACAAGAACCTCAAAGAAATCATCAGCAAGATGACTGAAAGCTGTCGAGATTAGGCCGACCGAATACCATACGCCCTCTGGGGCTACCGAACCTCAATCC
Organism: Sambucus nigra; assembly: GCA_949130495.1. Taxonomy (NCBI): domain Eukaryota; kingdom Viridiplantae; phylum Streptophyta; class Magnoliopsida; order Dipsacales; family Adoxaceae; genus Sambucus; species Sambucus nigra. The sequence continues at coordinate 531,796,434 of OX422208.1, forward strand.
GAACCTCTACTAGGGCTAACCCTTACTATCTAGTCTATGGCATGGAAGCAGTCCTACCTGTGGAGCTATAAATACCCTCGTTACGTGCCATGCTTGAAAGCAAGGTCAGTGAGGAAGACTGGCATCAAAGCCGCTTCGAAGAGCTGTCACTCCTAGATGAAAAGTGATTGAAGGCATTATATCATATACAAGGGTACCATCGCTGAATAACATGTTCATTCAATAAGAGAGTCGAGGATTGCGGTGTTCGAGAAGGGGATTTAGCCCCAAAGAAATAGTAGAGCCCATCTGGGACCCCAGAGGGAAATTCAAGCCCAATTGGAGATGCCCATACATTGTGAGGAAGATCTTGTCCGGCGGTGCCGCCATGCTCATCGACTTAGATAGAGAAGAGATGGATTGTCCAGTCAACTTGGACCGTCTCAAGAAATTTTACCCTTAGTTCGAAATCTTGGAGCGCTACGACTTTTCTCATTTCCCTTTTATTCTAAAAAAAATTAAATCTCTTCATTTCCCTCTAGGACTGATCCTATGCAAAAATTATTCCCAAAAAAATTGAAAATTTTCAAAAACCCCTAGAGGTACGTAGGCAGCTCAAACATCTCACATGATCATGGCCCTTTATTTTTCACAAAAAAACTATTCTTTTCTTATCTCCGAGAACAACAGTTTATTCTAACATATACTTGAACAAAAGGATTATGTATGCCTTAGCGATCGGTATAAATAATTCAAAATACAAAATTCATCAAAAGGCACAGCTGGATGATCAAAAACTTGTTTAATTCACTAATAAGAAATTACAGTGCAATTACATATAGGAATGGATGACTCCCTTCCCCCTACCTTCCTAAAAAGCCAAATAAAAAAAAAAAACTTATTTCCCGGTACAAAATAAACTTTCCAAGAGCCCTACCCACAACTACCAGAGGAGTCCGATCCATCATCATCATCATCATCATCATCTACATCCTGGGGTCTCCAAGCTTCCCCTACCTGAATGGAGTGCCGCAGACGCTCCAAGGACCGATAAGCTCGAACCAAAAAAACTACCACACTTTCCTCCATGGTATCAGATAAGGCAAGCCACCTTTGTCCAGTCTCCACTTCCAACATCTTTATAACTACTATCCTTCACTACCACTTCATATAATCACCAGGGATGTGGAAAACTCTCCCAGTAGACTGAGAGGGATGGGATGACGGACGCCGACTCTCCCACAAAGAGCCAAGCCGCATGCGCAAACGCTTTATTAAATCTTCTACCGAAAAGAAGTCTAGTGTCCAAGGTGGCACGATCTTCTCCCAGCCAAATTGGCGCAGAAGCCGCCAAGGGAAATAAAAAGAGGTATGTCTGAGACCAACTAGCCGGACATACGGGTATTCTCCTAGTTCCAGAATAAGCAATAACTGTCCCCACCAAGGTACTGACCAGTACAAATTTAGAGCCCCATGGTCCACAAACCAGTTCTCCAATCTCTCAAAACACTGATGAAATGGCACGAAATGAAATTGGGTACAACCGACAAAGTGTATTCCGGAGGAGTCACCAGGCGGAATCTTTCAGACAACCACATGAATAGCATCACAGGGCTACCCCTCAAAAAGTCAGAATGACTTTCTCGCCAGGCATCAAGGCCATTTAGAGTCTCCTCCAGTATCACCGCCACAGGATTGCGACGGTAGGACATCTATGAAGTAATAGCTGCAAGTTGTGGGTTCACTAGCAGCTCCCCGGTCACCAACAATAATTTTGAAACCAAGCCTAGAATGACGGCTCCGACATATTCAGCATCACCAACCTCGTGCGAATGCACGGACCGAAACACCTCCAGAAGAGAAATCATACCTCCAGCCACCAGTGATTTGGCCGTCGAGGATGAAATACAAAGAAGCCCGACCAACAACTCCCGGGGAGAATGAGAAAACTCAGGCAGAATCGCAGAAACGCTGGGATTTATCCCCTACATGGAATGAAATTCCTCATAAGTTGGACAGACTTCTTCTAAGCCAAAGTAAATACATGATCTTTAGGGTACCAGAATTGTACTACCGCCATCAGAATGGTCCACTCTATGGGCCAATTACCCCATAAAGAAACTCGACGCATGTTATAAGCATCGTAGTCGACGTTATTGAAGCACATCGCCTCCAAAGTCTCGAGGTAGTTGGCAAACTCAGCACTACTAGGGAGAGCCATCTCAGGGAACAAGAAAGTCAGAATGTGAGGGTTTGAGGAAAATACTCCACTCTTACCCCTCTTTTATACATGAAAACCCCTACAAAGGACATAACCCCTGTAGAAATCGGAGGAAATCCTACCCCACAAGGTACCAAAGGTTGAAGAGGGTATCAATCAAAGCTTTGAATTGATGGAACTAGACTGACCTGCCGATAGGCAGGACAAGGTGCTTGCCGATCGGCAACCCCCTACTTTTGGAAATTTTCCTTTTTCCTCTTTTATCAAAATTCAGAAAACTCAAAATAAATTGATATTCTCAATAAAATTTCAAAATTCCCCTTTTCATCTTTATATAAATTCTCATTTTGAATAAAATTTTCTTTCAAAATCCCAAAAATATTTCTTTTTATGGTCTCAACAGTAAAGTAAAAAGCGTATGTCCATGAATTCATTCATCATTAACAGAAGATAATAAAAAAAAAAAACTTCATTGCATCGCATAGATATGTTTCTGTGTTACATCATTTTTGCAGGAAAATAAAGAGAAGCAAAAAAAAAAGGGACTCATCCTGAACCCACATTCCCTCTCTCTCTCTCTCACCTAATCCTCACCTCTCTCTCCTAAGAGCTTCCACCCCTGCGACAAGCTCTCTTTCCCCGACGATGAGATGATGTACCACCGTTACCTAAACCAGAATCCTCCCCAGATGAGGTAGACGACACCAAGTAAGAAGTAATAGGAACCGCATCCCGAATATGGGCAGTCGCCGAAGATATCCAGTCCCTAATATCCCACAGCTAAGTGGTGGATACCGGGATGTGTAGCAAGAAAACGCAGAATCAATGTCAAGCAGAAAGGATCAAAAGAAACCAAAGGAGAAGAACATAAAATATATACCTCAGGATGAAGAACCTCCTTTGTCAAACCCAACTCCTTCGGGTCCATCGCATGAGGATGATGCAGCATAGGAACCATTCCTCCATTAGCCCGCCAAATGTTGTATGAAGGGGTATGCAACCGCACAAAGGGGACTTTCGAAGTCGCCACCACCGCAGATGTCAAAGGACCGCCACCGCTGTGGGAGGACCCCACTAGCCGACTCAAACCCACAGGAGGGAAGGGAAGTACATCCTATATGCTAGACGCCATCAGCCAACTCGTTACAAAGTCCATATAATCATACGACATAGTCGTATCGATGTACAACAGATAGGACTCGCCAATCATCGCCGCGATCCTCGCATCCTTCGACAGCAGCCTCTCCCGTCTCATAGACATAGGGGGGCCTCGCAGGTGGCACCACCACCTCCCCATCAACAATCTGTCGGATCACCCTTTCCCTGAGATACCAAGAGTGGCCAAACTCATGTGCCAATAAACACCTCATCTGCGCATTTACTCCAGTCAACCCCGTGTCCTGAACGGTCATCCCCCAAGGGTAAAAGGTCACCTGAAAAATCCCCAGCAAAATATAAGGAAACAGAGAATCAGAGAACCCAAAGGTCTTAGACTGAAGAAGAAAGAAATCTTACCCTATCACTAGTCAGGCCATTGAAGACCTGATGCACCGCCTCTAGAGAGAGAGACCTCTTCGACTGCCGATTGGCCTTGCGCCATCGATGTAACAAAAAAAAATCCACAGCAGTCTCGTCCTTCAAAGCAATCAGCTAGATTTTACACCCGATCACCTCATAGAACCACGTCTGCCAAAGACAAAAATTTCGCAGTAAACAAGAGATGCATAAGGAAAATGCGAATGCATTAAAGGAAAATGCACAAAATTTGAATACCTTAAGAAGGTACATGGCTCCAGTGAAAAACTGTCGGCAGCACCGGTTGAATGCATCCAAGGAAAAATAAAGGGTCGTCGAAGTCAGGCTCCCCCAATCATATAAAGGGATGTTCGAAAACATCCTCAGATATGGTAAAAACCATAATTGGACAACGTCACCATTCGACGCCACCAAAAATCCTCTCAACACCAGCAAAATAAATAATCGGGCCATCTGCCTCACCTGCAGCATGTCCTCCACATCAATCACCCTGCACAGTAAAACATCCTTTAGTAGCGACAGACGGATGGAGTCCCCAGACACTATCCTCCCCACATCACTAAGCGCCCCACGCACCGCCTTTGGCCTCACCCTCAAAGAGTTATCCACCTCTATGTTCTCTCCACCACAATCCAACCCCAGCAGCTGTTGTACATCTATGGGAGTCACAGTCATCTCCCCAAAATGAAAATGAAAGGTGTGGGTAGTGTCCCACCACCTCTCCCCCAGAGTGCATAAGACTGCCGTCAAACGAGGTGTCTAATCTAGCACAGACGCCAACCTCCCAAAGCCTACTAAGAATACCACCCAACGCACCACAGGTGGAAGATGCTCCCAGACACCCTTAAGCCCTGTCGTCCTGCGGGCACGCATATTTGACAAAGAAACATCAGACTGCCAAAAGAAAAAAACCTTGTGAGAATCCAAGAAAAAAGGAAAACCAAAAAAAAGAGAATGCCAAAAGTCATTTTACTTACATAACCGCTAGGGTTCACCACCCTCGAAGAGAGATGATGCGATGGCTCCCGCAGCAAGGTCCGGTCATCGGCAACTGGCTCGAATGCGTCAAAAGGGTTCTCGCTCCCCAAAGAAAGAGGTGCCCTGGCCACCCACTCCACGTTTTCCCAATCATCAATATCCAACCATTCCCGGTGTACTGTAGTGCTCACAAAAGTGGCCATTTTATAGAGATCGGAATGCTAGAACGATTCGCAGAAGAAAATCGCAGAAAGAGAGAAGGCAAGAAGCTGTGAAAAATGAGGGAACCCGCCCCGTTTATATAGGATGCCAAGGGCCATGCTGATTGGCACTGCACCCCCACCTACCGATCGGCACTGACCTTTTACCTTCTCAAGGCAGTCTAGAAGTCCATGCCACTGCCGAATGGCACCCTCCATACCATGCCAACCGGCAGCCCCCCTTAAATTTTTCTACAGAAATTCCAAAAAAAATACCAGAAAACCCTGAAAAATCCTCAGAAAATTCCTAAAAATCTCGGAAAGGATTTAAAACATTTTCACCAAGAAAATTTCGCACTTACTCAAGCAGAACCCCTATTTCCCCAGCAAAACTCTCAAAAGAAAAGTGAATATCTCCCTGAGAAATACGTCCAAACCCTAGACCACCTAATCACTTCCCTAGTATCAAATTTGTTGTTCCCCTGGTAAAGTCTTCAGAAGACACACTAGGATTTCCCCAGCAATCAGCTCCCCAGCTCAAATCAAAATCATGAGGCAATTTCCCCGGCAGAGTTCCCCGAGGTCATCTCACCTTAAGCTCTCAGAATTAGCTTCGACCCAAAGAATTGGTCATCTCACCTTATGCTCGCAGAATTGGCTTCGATCCGCAGAATTGGTCATCTCACCTTAAGCTCGCAGAATTGGTCATTTCAAACTTAAGCCCGCAGAATTGGCTTCGACCCACATAATTGGTCATCTCACCTTAAGCCCGCAGAATTGCCTTCGACCCGGGGAATTGGTCATCTCACCTTAAGCCCGCAGAATTGTCTTCGACCCGTAAAATTGGTCATCTCACCATAAGCCTGCAGAATTGGCTTTAACCCGCAGAATTGATCATTTCAAACGTAAGCCCGCAGAATTGGTCATCTCACTTGAAGCCTGTAGAATTGGCTTCGACCCGCAGAATTGGTCCTCTCACCAAAAGTCCTCAGAATTGGCTTCGACCCGCATAATTGGTCACCTCACCTTAAGCTCGTAGAATTGGCTTTGACCCGAAGAATTGGTCACCTCAACTTAAGCCCGCATAATTGGCTTTGACCCGCAAAATTGGTCATCTCACCTTAAGCCCGTAGAATTGGCTTCGACCCGCAGAAGTGGTCACCTCACCTTAAGCCTGTAGAATTGGTTTCAACCCACATAATTGGTCATCTCACCTCAAGCCCATAGAATTGGCTTTGACCCGCAGAATTGGTCACCTCAATTTAAGATCGCAGAATTGGCTTCTACCTGTAGAATTGGTCATCTCACCTTAAGCCCGTAGAATTAGCTTCGACCCGCAGAATTGGTCATATCAATCTTAAGCCCGCAAAATTGTATTCGACCAGCAGAATTGGTCATCTCATTTTAAGCCCATAGAATTGGCTTCGACCCGCAGAATTGGTCAGCTCACCTTAAGCCCACAGAATTTGCTTCGACCCGCAGAATTGGTCATCTCACCTTAAACCCGCAGAATTGGTATCAACCTGCATAATTGGTTATATCACCTTTAGCCCGTAGAATTGGCTTCGACCTGCAGAATTAGTCATCTCACCTTAAGCCCACAGAATTGGCTTCGACCCGCAAAATTGGTCATCGCACCTTAAGCCCGCAGAATTGGCTTCTACATGCAGAATTGTTCATCCCCAACTTAAGCCCGTAGAATTGGCTTCGACCCGCAGATTTGGTCATTATAACCTAAGCCCTCAGAATTGTCTTCGACCTACAGATTTAGTCACCTCCATTATTATTGTAGATCCTCGGAATTGACCTAAATTTGTCCTTTAAAGACCATCCCCAGCATGCCCCTTTAAGCCCTCAGAATTGGCTTCGACCCGCAGAATTAGTCACCCTCATCTCCAAGCCTCAGAATTGTCTTCGACCCGCAGAATTCGTCACCCTCATCTCCAAGCCCTTAGAATTGGGTTCGACCCGCAGAATCGGTCACCCTCATCTCCAAGTCCTCAAAATTAGCTTTGACCCGCAGAATCTATACCCCTCATCTCCAAGTCCTCAGAATTGGCTTCAACCCACAGAAATGGTCACCCTTATCTCTAAGCCCTCAGAAATAGCTTCGACCCGCAGAATCGGTCACCCTCATCTCCAAGGCCTCAGAATTGGCTTCGACCCGCAGAATTGGTCACCCTCATCTCCAAGCCCTCAGAATTGGCTTCGACCCGTATAATCGGTCACCCTCATCTCCAAGCCCTCATAATTGGCTTCGACCCGCAGAATCGGTCATCCACATCCTTAGGTCCTCAGAATCGACCTCGACCCTCCGGTCATCCTCTTTCAAAGGCATCATGTGGTGTCTATTCGATGGTTGTTGTTTGTTCCAAACTCACCCGTCGAGGGGCTCTATAGACACCCCATTATAATACCCTTAACCTCTCCTTAGGTCCCTAGCACCTCCCTTCATTATTGTAAACCCAAGTCATACCTCGGGTACTAACCTAAAGGCCATCGGGAACTCCCAAGCTTCGTTTGACCAAAAGTTAAACTCTTCAGCTCAAACGAAATTGAATGAATCTTCGAAGGGCACTGTATCCCCTTTCCAATAGTCCATCTCGTGCGCAATTTTGACTTATGGTGCGGACGAATGACGCATTTTCCCTCAAAACTCGATTAGAAGGTCACCAGACGCTCCCACGCTCCGTTTGGCCAAAGTCAACTCTTAATCTCAATTGAGACTTAATGAATCTTCGAAGGTCACTGAAACCCCTTTCCAACGATCTGCCCCATGCGCGATTCTAACTTACAGTGCTTACGAACGATCCGTTTTACTCCAAAAGATCACCGAATGCTTCTAGGCCCCAATTCACCAAATTAAACTCCCCAAACTGGGTCAAACTCTTTGGAATGTCGAAGTAAATCTCCTCACCTTTCCAACGGTCCACCCCGTGCACGATTCGGACTTACCATGCGGACGAACGATCCGTTTGCGTTCGATAATTCCCTGTCCAAAGGATCGATGAAGTGAACGTGATTTCCACATCCAAATCGCTTTCCAACCTTCACCTTTCATCACCTATTTCCTCAAATTTGGTGAATTAAGTATCCTCCATCATCACCCCAGTGCAAGGGTTGCTCCCCAACATCCAAGATCAAGCTCAACAACTTCAAGAAGGTCCAACTTTCTCAACTCTCTCTTTAAATTCCCCTAAATTCGCATTAATTCATTTTATTACTCAACACTTTTATTTTCTCATCTCATATATCTTAATATACCTTTTAGCTAGTATTATTGCACATCTCTTATTTTCATATAAGTAAAACCCAAGAAAACAAAGAAAAGAGGATTTGCTCATAAATTCCAAACGGGAATTCTCACATTTTTCTCACACTTTTCTCACTACTAAAACACTTTTTTACACATACACACACACATATAAGAGAAGTCCCCGATTGGATTTATGGGATAAATCCCACCCCTCATTTTGCATGCGAACTACGTGGACTTTGATGCCTCTATACGCTACGTAGGCATCTCGGGGTAAAACCCGTGACTCGAATCCTATTCCTACTTTTCTCTCATTTTCTATTTTCTCTATATTCTTTAAACTCAATTCTCTTAAATTCTATCTATACATATATTTGTTCTTAGTGGCATATTATTCCATGTGCGTTATCATTCCGTTATAACGATCAACGCGAGGATAATCGCGTAAATCCTATTTTCTAATATTATTCTTAGGAACATTCCTACGGATGAATCACTTTATCTCTTTCATGATACAAGTCGATGATTCCTATTTCCACTACGTATACACATGCACACATACCACGGGGAAATAAAGAAAAATAACAACAACCCATGAGAGACCGTATGGGCAGAATGGGTGCCTACCACCTTCTCATTTCGTAACTTAGCTTCCGGACTCTTTTTTCGAATCATTTTGGTTTCGTATGTATTAGTATGTCTTTGGATGTTGTCCTTTCGGATGGCTCCCTTTTCTTTTGTCTGTTTTGAGTAAAATAGACTAGCGACTCCATCACTCTACATTTTTCACCTCATCAATGACGCGGGCCGAAGCGTTCCTGAGAGGGACGCGGGGGACCAAAGGGATCCTCTCCCGCCGCGAGGATCGGGGATGGCCACACTTTCTTTGGGGCCAGAGATGATCTAGGAGATGATTTACACGATAGAGATGATCTGGGGATGTATTCGGATAGCTCAGGATATCCATAAGAGTTATGTCGATGCTGCTTGGAGACATGTGGAGTTAGAGGTCGGCGATCAGGTGTTAGTTCGATTGTCTCCTATGAAAGGAATGATGATGTTCAGTAAGAAGGGGAACCTAGAACTGCAGTATGTGGGGCCTTTCCCTATCATTGAAAGAGTGGGACAGGTAGCTTATAGACTGGGTTTGTCAGAACATTTTTAGCGGATACACGACGTGTTCCGTGTGGCATCACTGAAGAAATATCGGAGGAGCGAGAGGGCATTCTGGAACATTCCACTCGAGGAGATTGACTTGCAGCCAGGCATCTCATATGAGATGATACCTGTAGCTATTATGGATCGTAGTGAGCACAAGCTGTGGTCTAAGGTAGTACCACTAGTCAGAGTATAGTGGGGTCATCACAATGTTGACGAGTCTACGTGGAAGCGGGAGGAGGATATGCGAGAGTAGTATCCAGAGTTATTCGCCTCAGGTATGACCTAATTTCGAGGAAAAAATTCCTTTGTAAGGGGGGAAGTATGTAACACCCTGTATTTCAGTGGATTTAAATACTTAATTAATTCAGGTAAATTTTAAATTACTTATGTGTCGTAATTTAATTGAATTAATTATGTTAATATTTATTTAAATATTAATCGGGAGAGTAAATGGCTAAGTGAATAGTAATAATTTATTTACGTCGTGATGTGTATTAGTGACGTAGAATTTATTTATCTCGGCAGGGAGTCGGTTATAGAATAATTTTTGTGTGAGATTCTGAGTGCACAGTTGAGTCCGGATGGGCCGAAGGAGTCAGAAAAATGTTCTCAAGAGTGGTAAATAGGTCACGAGGTATTTTTGGGCATAATCGGGCCCACACGGGGGTATTGGGGCCATTTTAATGAGGCCCATATGACTAAAAAAGGTATTTGGAGATAAAAACCTAAGTTTAGGAGTTGTGGGAAGCCATAACACAATTGGGAGAAATTTGAGAATGTAAAGGAAGAAAAAGGGAGAACTCTCGGGAGCCAAAAGGTAGAGCAAGGTAGGTGTTCTTCAACAAACCAAATCTCTAGACCAAAGGAATAGTCACACTCTACGAATCATAAGGCAAGTGGTTAAACTTTCTTTTAAGTTAATTGCAGTCTTCAATTCATATCATAGTAGGTGTGTTAAACAAATGATTTTTGGGTTTGGGTGAACCAAAAATTGGGTTTTTAATTTTTGGGATAAATCGATCAATTTCTGGACAATGTATGACCATATTCGTATTTGTTGTTGGGATATTATTGATAAATTAAGAATAATTTATTATTGTAACAGTTAGGAAACAACCCCAGTTTTGTGGTTGTATTTTTATTGTTGTTGGATATAAAATTTTGTAGTTGAGATATCTAGAATTGAAATTCTTGGTGTATAATATTTGGGAATGAAAAAGATAATGAAGGAATCGATTTAAAATGAGTTGTAGTTAAACATTTCCGGGTTAAAGAGGTTTAGGAATTTGGAAATAGCGGACTGGAATGGACGAAGGGGAGAGGGAGACAACCCAGAGGTCGTTCGAACGCCCTGACTCTCGTTCGAACGACGTGAACGGTCGTTCAAACAACACGTGCCTCGTTCGAACTACATGATAAAATTCGATGACTTTTGTTCCCTTTACTGTTTGGGCTGGTGTTGATAAATTTGGAGGAACAATTCGTTCAACAGTTCTTATATTAGACCTTGGGTTTGGTTTGGGGTCTGAAAGAACAAACAATATATTTGCCTTTAAATAATTAATGTGAGGGTGAAACATTAAGGTTAAAATTATAAAATAAGTGTGTGTCAAACTTATTAAAGGGAATTTGGACATATAGTTCCGGATATTAAATTTCGGTCCAAATGAGCGAGTCCGGGTAATTGGTTGAGAGATACCAAGGTATTAATTTTATTATTGAGTAAATTAATTAAATTAGGTTTAGACCATAGACTCGGGAAAATATAAAATAAATTAATGGGTAAATTAATTTAATTACAGTCGGACTATATATATATATATATATATATATATATATATATTGTGTGCTTATAAATATCAGTGACCAGATATTTATTTAAATTATATACTCTAGTGCTATCAAGGGAGGTTGCACCATGTGGGTGAATCGCCTAGCTTGAGGAGTAGGGCGAGTATATCCCCATGTACTAGCATCAAATTTCAGAGGTGGGGCATTGAGATGATGTCCTCATAGAGGAATATGACCTCCTCCATTACGTTTATTATTTACGTTCCGATTCGGCAGACAATAGTTGTCTCGGAACTCCAGGTGGGACTCAGTAGCCTAGGTTGATGGCAGTTTAGAGAATACATCCGTTGAGGTATTACTCGGGAGGATGGATTATATATATATATATATATTCAACATATGTGTGAATATTGTAATATAGTGATTGTATATAATGGTAGAAATAATTATTTGTGGGTAATCTAATACATGGAGAATTTTTTTTATTTATTATATAACTAGTGTGAATGTTATATGGAATTAAAGGAAAGATGATTATTTAAGTTAAAGTGATAAATAACTTATATATCATATTTTAAACATACTCGGATTAGATTAGTGTGTCAGGAAAGACTTTTATCAAGAGCTAGTTACGGGATAGATGACTAGGTGGGTTATAGAGAATGCGTTAGGTGTGCACATTAGTTGAGGGGTGAGTATGTCCTCAAGAGAGTGTGATAGTAGCTTAAATATAAAGACCATTCATGCATTTTAAACTACTACAATTTAATCACTTGATAAATGTTTTCAAAACGTTTTGGGTTCTAACCCTTGTTATCAAATATTTTTAAAACCTTTTAGGTGTCCAGCCACAGGGACGTCAGGCTTTAATTCACTCCAGGGACACGCAGCTATAGCACCTATGGATGTTGAAGGATTCGGATAGACGCTTATCTTATTTTATTCCTAGTTTAGGAATGTTATATTGGTTTATCTCGAGCATGTCGCTCACGTTTTTATTCAGTTATTTCATTTCAGATTGTACAAGACTTATTACTCTCTGTTAATTTATTTTGGTTTAGATTTAGCCGATGGTTTGTTCAGTAAGACTTTGTTTTAGTTATTTGGTGAGATGATTTCACTCTATCAGTATGTGATGTTTATATTGTTTCACCGTATAGTATGTCTTGGTTAGTATAAAGATTAAAATTTTGACATCAACTTTTTGAATACTAGGTGGTTAGAAAGTTTTAAAAAGTTTTGACTGTAATGATAAAAATGATACATATGAGATTTCTGTTTAATTTCATATATGACTAATCACCCAGTATTTTATTGGGTTGGGTGTCACTTATATCCTAACTCTTGATGGAAATAAACATCATTCTTTGGACGTCAGACAAATAAAATTCAAACAAGTAACCCTTGTAATACACTTCAGTCTAGTCAGACCTTTTGTCAAGATAACTGGATCTAGACACCTTAAAAATCATATCTTATGATACTAGTGAAAAGAAAACAAACGTATTAAAGAACGCTACGCGGGCGACTATAGTGGACCTATGGAACCTATATTACCTAGGACCATGCTCTGATACCAACTATGAAACTCCATAATTCTTAATAGTTAGGTTGATCAAGTCTATTTATTAAATACTACATTTAGTCAAAAAATTTAAATACCATCCTTATCATAAGTGAAACCAAACGATATAGATAATGCAATAAGGGTATGATAAAAAAATCGCACAAGATCACAATTGATAAGAAAGATTGCACCACCATCTACTATATAGAAATAAACAATTAGAATTTATCATACAAGTTAAATGAGACTCTCCACGCAACATTCGATTCTCTTATTCTTCCTATTCACTTCCTCCGAAGAAATATATGCTCAACTTGTAAACATTTCCCATACTCTAAGATAATAATATTCCCCATAATGGACTAGGATAAACTATCTATCCTTTTGTGAATGGATCTACTTGGGGAAGTACTCGTCTATGAAGCTCTTTAGAATATTTGTTTAACCTTCACGAAACGTATTATTAGATGCGTGCTAAGAGTCTTACGCCTAATATCTAACAACTCTAGACTGAACTAAACACCATCCTTGGGATATATCATGAATAAAATCTAAACAAGGAACCCTCCCAAAATACTTTGATCTAGTCAGATCATTTGTCAGTATAACTATCACTAGACTCCCTAAAAATCTTACCTTATGATAAGAATGCGAAGGAAACAAACGCATCAAAGAATGCTATGCGGATGACTAGAATGGACCTATGGAACCTATGTTGCATAGGACCATGGTCTTATACTAACTATGACACCCCGCAATTTTTTATAATTAGGCTGGTCAAGTTTATTTGTTAAATGCTACATTTTCTCCAAAAAATTCAAATACCATCCTTAGCATAAGTGAAACTAAACGATATAGATAATGCAATAAGAATACGAGAAGAACATACCACACAATCAAAATTGATAGGAAATACATCATGACCATTTACTATATAGAAATAAACCATTAGAATCCATCATATAGGATAAATGAGACCTTTATGCAACACTCGATTCTCTTATTCTTTGTATTCACTTCCTCTGAAGAAATAAATGTTAAGCTTGTATCTCTTTCACATACTCTAAGTTTGTACAATTCCCTGTGATGGAGTAGGATAAATTATTGCTCCTTTTGAGAACATATCTGGAAATAAATGTTATCTTTAATGCTCTTCACAATCTTTGATTACCCTTTGCCAAATGTATTATATGATACGTGTTAATAGTCTTATGCCTAATATCTCCTATCTCTCAATGAAACTAAACACCATTTGTGGGACGTCTCACGAATAAAATCCAAACAAGGAACCCTTATAATAATTTTAGTCTAGTCAGGTCATTTTTCAGGATAACTGGCACTAGAATTCCTAAAAATTTTACCATACAATAATTATGCAAATGAAACAGACATATAAAATAGTGCTATGCGAACTTATGAACCTATGTTGCCTAGGACCATACTCTTATGACAACCGTGACACTCGTATTTTTTAATAATTAAGTTGATTAAGTATATTTATTAAATACTACATTTTGTGAAAATAATTTAAATATCGTCAGTAGCATGAGTGAAACCAAGCAATATAGATAATGAAATAAGGGTACGATAAGAAAATCCCACAAGATCACAATTGATAGGAAATACATCACCACCATTTATTATATAGAAATAAACCATAACCATCAATACATAACATGGGGGTGACATCACAAGTACAAACTTCTAGAAGCAAACCGACTAGAAATCTAACTCAATAACTAAAAGAGCGCATGTTTGAACTGAAGTCATAATCCTCGAATATCTCAATAAATAAATTGAAATAAATTGAAATAAATTAGATGATAACTTCATCTTGATAGTGGGGATGAAACTGAAACATAACTAAATACGTTAAGAACAATGAAGTTAATCTGGACACTCACGAACACCTAGAAGGGGGGTTCAATGACTGTAATACCCCCTAATGTTTTAGCATTTATTAATCAAAACAATAAACTATAAAGAATATGACATGATTTAAATTCTTAGTAATTTAAAGTTAAATATGTGCCATCATGTGTAATCAAACTAATGTGATAATATTATTAAAAGTAATAGAGTTATAAATTGGAATTTGAATTTGAATTTAGTTATAAATTATACAATTGATCAAATTGTCAGAATTCTAGTTGAAGATGGTCTAATTATTAATTAAATTTAGGTATTAACATTTTAAAGAATATGGCTTAGTTATAAATTAATTTAAGTGATTATATTTTATTAAGGGGTTATATATATATATATATATATATATATATATATATATATATATATATATATATATATATATATATATATATATATATCACTACACCAAATCTGTCGAGTTGTCACGATCATTGACCGTGACAAGTCCAACTTGTCAAGGTCAATGACCGTGACAAGTGTGGGGGTGACAACGTTTGTTGTCATGAACTTGTCATGGTCAATGACCTTGACAAGATTAGTCACGGATAATAACCATGACAAACTCGTGACTTTAAAATAAAATTGTCACGGTTATTGACCGTGACAATTCTGGGCAGAATTGAAAAACATCTGTTGGGCAGTATGGCCACTGCCACTGCCCAGCAGTATATTTATACCTGTTATAGCAGCGTTGTACTTGTTCAAACATCATATATCCAAATAAAATAGAGACAATGCAAATATACATTCAAAACAACATGCATCACGATATAATCCACATATAATTCAAATCTAACAACTTAAAATAATTCAATTCATGTAACGTCACTACATGTCTGGGGTAGGTCTGAGGAGTTGAGTAAGACACACGATATACGAATTGATACACCCAGCAATATGCATCATGCCTCATTGTTCGTACAACCACAATGGGGAGTTCTCCTTCCCGGGTATCTCATGCGTGACAATCACCTTGGCCTCGATTCTTGAAGCAAATGTCCATGAACTGGCACACCCTGGACGGTATTTGAGTCCCTCAACCCCTGCCCTATCCATTGGCCATAAAATATGTCTTGTATAAACACGCTCGGGCAACCAAGTGTCGACATCGGTCGGTAAAAGGGAGCCAAATAGGGGACTGGATCATCAGAGTCCGCACGTGTCGGTGATGAAGCAGCGAGGTCCACATCCTCGTCCTCCTGCACCTCCTCCTCCACACCATTCTCCTTACCTTTCCCCTTACGGTTTTCGTCCAACGAATGCTTCATGAATGAGAACATATTTTAGACCGTTGCCTCCAAATGGGACAACTTTGCGTCATACGAGCACACCGTTTGAGACAACCCGATATTGTTCGTCTCCAATCCGATGATTCAAGATTTGGCCACCCGTGAGCTCACCCCTTTTCTTCCCCTTACGATCATCGCCAAGCACTTGGTTGAGTGCGTCTGTGGACAAAGATGCCTTGTCGGCATCAGACTACAACTCATGCACTTCCTTAAGCTTTGCCTGAAATGACAAAAATCACATAATTAGTTAAATAGGTAAATAAAAAAATTATAACGTAATTAACAAAAAGTAAACTATCAGATTACTTACAATCGTGGATGCGAGAATCGGGGACACCTCCTTATCCTTCCCCTCATTTGTCCTAATAGCACATAAGTATCGAGCCTATATGGCATACCCCCAGGGCCACTCCCCGTCCCATGAAATAAAATAATGAAAAATTAGTATCGGCCTCGCAAAGTAAAATAATGCAGAATAACATATTTCTGTAATTATAGAAAAATTAATCTTGCTATCATCCTATGCTCAACCTCGGCGTAAGACGTCCGATCGGAGTAGTGCACGCCCGTCTTTTTTACCCAATTTTCCCTTCCCGATTGGCGAGATGCCAATTATTGCTCCCTGATCTCATTGTTAATAAACTTTTTCCATTGTGCCAATGAAGTCGGTTCCTTCAGCGGGACGGAGTCATGCATTCGGATAACGGAGTCTCGGGTCTTCCCAAAGTATCGGGCCCTCATATTTTTTTCACGTCTTGTGTTTCTCCCTAAACCGCTCCAAGACAGAATCGCGTAGTTTTGGGTCGAGGCTGAATTGTTCCTGTCCAACAAATACAATGTTAGTTGCGAATAAATATAAATATAAATATTAAATAAAATTGAAATTGAAATTGAAATATTCATATAAATATAAATATAAATATATTACCTATATTTGGTACCGCCCTCCAACTAGTGTACCCCGACGATGATAGTTTTTACCAGCTCGAGGGATCCCGCTAATAACCCCGTCTTGTTCTCAACGACCATCCCCAATTTGCCCTATTTGGGAAGCCTATGGGCCGAGGAGCCCTCGTCGCCTCCGCTACCACCGAACCCAGACGACATCATCATAGTCAGCATCATCATCCTCGCCTTAAAACCTGAAGGAGAGATTCTCTGTAAAGAAAAATGTTGTTATTAGTACAAATCCAAATGAATTAGAAGAAGGCATGCAAATATGCACAATTACTACAAATCCAAATGAATTATTATTGTTTAACACCTCAATTCTGAATTACAAAACAACAACATCTAACTCATAATATGTACAATTACTAAAAATCCGAAACATCCCCACCCCCACCCCTACTTCCCACACACATGCACACTATACACACATTCCCCCCCCCCCCCCCCCCCCCTCAACATACACACATACATATACAAAGGAAAGAGAGAAAGATAAAAAGAGTGAAACTGATAAAGTGCAAATCAATTAAAAGCATTAAAAATGGATTGATAAAGTACAAATTGGAATACTTATTACAAATTGAAAAATTATTTCAAATTCGGGTTATCATAAAAAATGGATTGATATTTAGTAGGAGCAGCCAAGTCATCCACACTACTATTTAGACGCTTTGGCGCATGTAGGACAATTGAAAATAGCTCATTGTTGATATACTCCGAGTAAAAAACTTGGTTGACCTTTTGAAATGCACAAACAAACGGTTCATCGCTCACCTGGTCGTTGCTCTTCAACTTGGACAAGTCAACCATGGTCAAATTGGTGCCAGGATCAACTTTACAAGCATTTTTATCCTCAACTCTTACCCAGTCACACTAAAATACAACCTCTTTGAAGCCTATATTATCCAATTCAAATATATTTCAAATTACACCATAGTAAGTCATATCAGCTTCAACGAGGTTTTTTTCTTTTGTGGTCGCTCATGCACATTGTTACGATTTGATAAAAATTCGGCAGCATATCCCCGTAGTTCTCTAAGTACATGACGTAGATTGGCAAGTGTGAGTGTTATTTCAATTGAATAATTGAAATAACAGTCACACTTATCAATCTAGTATGTACCAAAAGAACATTAGGATACGACTGTAGAACTTCTTTCAAAAGTAACTACTTTAAGCCACTAAGAATATTATTATATAAAAATTATGCAGTCCCAAACTGTCCAAACAGGACAATTCAAGAGATCTCATTACAGGGGTAATGACTCTCGAACGGGTGTAAGGGCTATTGAATGCCTACGCATAAGAACTAGAAGGCTAGTATCTATGTGCACTATATGTAATTTCAAGTATGTTTCATTTAATTATCCTACTATATATATATATTGTTCTTGATACAAAGTAATTTAAAAAAAAGATAAAAAATCCCGACCGCATATGGACAATAATCAAGTGGTTATGGCACTTCTAAAATTAACCAGCTGAACATCGATCCACTATAATCCAACCGCAATAATAACAATAAATGTGTATCCCGTACTCCTTCTAATTCATCTACTCAATTAATTCATTTCATTAATTAAACTAAAAATTAAAGTATACAATTATTAATTTACTAATTTACAATGAGAGGCAATCCTACTTGCATATGAAAGGGGCAATGATTTTTAATTTACTAAAAAATTAATAACCAATCAATATTTAATAAATAAATTCTTTTACAAGGGGCACTATTTGCATATGACGGGCAATATCTAATAAACCAATCAAAATTTGATTAAAAAAAATTAAAAATCATCACCCCCCGCCCCACCCCCTCCCCTCCCCCCACCCCTTCCCTCCACTACACACACAAGCATACACATATACACACACATGCACATATACACATAGATGCACACATAGCCCCACCCCCTTGCCTACCCCCACCCCCCATCCATGCCCCCTCCCCCCACTGTCACTGCCCACTACACACGCACACACACACACACACACAAACATACACACTCGCATACACACACACACACACAAACACACGCATGCACATATTCATCCCCCTCCCCACCCCCCACCCCAGCCCTGCCCCCTCAATTAACCACCACACACACACACACACGCACATTTACACACGCACATATACAAACACACACATATATATATATACAAATGGAAGAGAAATAGAGAGAGAAAATATACCAAAATCGTAGAGAGAGAGTGCAAGCGCTTAGAGAGAGAGATGCAGGGAATGGAAATCGATGGGAAAAAAGAAGAGGGAAGGGTTTTTTTACCGACAGAATTGTCACGGACATGTCACTGTCCTTGACCGTGACAAGTTTATAAGGTTATCACGGTCATTGACCGTGACAAGACTGTGACAACTGTAAATGTCACAATCTTGTCATAGTCATTGATCGTGACAAACCTTTGTCACGGCCTTGTCACGGTCAATGACCGTGGCAAAAAAACGTATTTTTTTTCACGATCTTTGACAGTGACAAGGCTGACCGCTTGAAGGGTGCCAATTTTATCATTTTGGTGTAGTATATATATATATATATATGATCGATTGGGTTATGATTTAAGGCCCTAGGCCTTTATATGTGTTCGACATTAGTGGGTATAAAGATAAAGGAAGGGATTTGTTAGGGTAATGAGCGAGGGTTTCTTCAATAGGGGATATACGACGGCCCTTTCCTTGAATTAGAGAGCTAAGTTTGTTGTAGGTGTAGCTTTGTTCATATTGGCGACAGTCTTGAGATAATAAAGAGGAAGTAAGGTTAATAGTTAAAAGGGGAAATTTTGGCACTCATTTAGTTGGTTAAAATGAGGAAGGTCGTGTTAGATAAGTAGACTAAAACCATGATTTATGTAATAATTTTAGTTATGGATTTATTGTTATAATAAAATCAGTTATTCCTATTTTAATGAGAATCATGTATGGACATAATGTTTGCAGTATTTGATATATTATCAATGTCTTTTATTCTTCTAAGTAGGTGTTCTGGTGTGTAGAGTATGACTTACACACGGAGGATCAGATCACCAGTTCTTGTGGAATATAAGTTTTATCGTTCACCGTCTTAGATGGAACTGAACACACCATCTGTAGGAACAATATTTTAGTTGGTCTATCTTGATTACATGAAACTATGTAGTTTCAACTTATTGTACTAGCACACTTTATGTGTATTGAACGTGACCAATTTGAGGTCATTGTTTTTATACTGATTTTATAAAACAATGTACACCTCAAAATTATTAGGTTTACTTAAGGATCTTAATCCGAATATGATTGATGGACACATGCACTAGTTATTTATTACTTTGACTTATCGGGTGAGATTCATTATTGGATCAATAATCTTGATAGATTGGCTAATGGTAATTAATGTACAGTGAAAGTCTTATATGGATGGAATCCACTTCTTCTTATAGAGACTGGTGATACCCCCTTGAGATGCTTATATGTTTTGTATATGTCAAACCCTGTAGGTGGATTACGTTAATACGACACAACAAATAAGTTAAGTTGTACCGCTCAAGGACTTGAAGAAGTCAATCAAATAAAATATAAGTAATTTATTTTATTAACAGGTATTTGTAACCTTAACATGGGGAGAATTAAGTAATTGATAATGAGGAGCTTGAAATATAATTTTGAATTAAGGAGTGGAATTTCAATTATAATTAATTAGTGGTATTCATTATAATTAAGGGGCTGAGATTACGATTCGGGAATGATTAGGTTTTCTCAGGCCTATTAGGAGCCACATCCTTATCTCTCCTTAGTATCCCTACTGTAGCCTATATATATGCCCATAAGTCCCATTCTTTCTTAATCTAGCCATCACTCTTGGATACCGAAAACACCCAAGAGTAAACTTGTGAGAAAGAAAGGTACTAAAGAAGAAAGAGGGGATAAGAAGGTGGTGATGAAATAGGATCCCAACCTCTACTCGTGACTATCCATATCAGGAATACATTAGAAGACTGTGAGGTGAATCGAGCCATAACATATTCTATTCATGCAAAGAAGAGATCAAATCTAATATATCTCGAAAGGTATATCCTAATTTCTCCATGTAGGATTTCATGTATGTGTAATTTTTTTTGTAGTTCGATGTATATGCGTTCTCAATAGACTCTTGGACTTCCGATCCAATAGGTCGGTGCTGCATTTTTTATTTTGAAGAATAAAAAGATGATTGAGAGAGAATATATGGGTTGGAAAAAAGGTTTAACAACTGGGATTAAGGGAATGCACAAACTTGAAAGGACCGAAAAACCCAAACCGGATCGGACCCACTTTTACGGGTTTTTTAAACTTCGATCTTAATTGGGTCTTAGAATGTGAATGACCACTTTATTCGCTCTGCTCTTCGTCTTGGGTCTTGAAATGCGAGTCTAGACTGGACCAGGCTGCTTTTATGATATATATATATATATATATATATATATATATATAGAGAGAGAGAGAGAGAGGTAGACTCCTGTGCACACTAAGTTTGCACATATGCTGGTGCACAACAATTTTTTTAAATATTAAAAAAATATATTGTTGATTTTTTATATCATATTTAAACATTTCAACGGACCCGTATAAAAAATTCAGCTCAAATTTTTTTTCTATTTTTAAAAAATCGGTCAAACTTTCAGGGCTTTTAAAGTTCTTAAAAGTAGTAAAAGTTTGACCGATTTTTAAAAAATAGTAAAAAACATTTTTTTGAACTGAATTGTTTTATAGGGGTTCCTCGAAATGTTTAAATATCACAAAAGAAATCCTCTCAAAAATATATTTTTTACTATTTTAAAAAATGGATGTGCAAACTTAATGTGCACATGAGCCTGACTATATATATATATATATATATATATATATATATATATATATATATATATATATATATATATATATATATATATATATATATATACTCTAAGCTAGTATACATAAAACCTCTCAGAACCACACATAATAAAGCACACACGTCAACCACAGTACCACATAAAGAATAACTTATATTTTTTAATTTAATAAAACAAAATACAAAACCTACCCAAGAAAACAAAATCCTAAACTAAAAACATAACATTTCTTTCTCCTTTCTTTTTCCTTATAACGGCTCTTCTCCCTCTCTACCTCTTCATCTTTTATCTATCTCTACCGACCGACCACTCTCCTCACTTAGATCCGACTAGTCCTCTCACCTAGATTCGACCAACCAACAAGGGGCAGAGTCTTGAATAATCGATGTAAACATTTATGTTTGTAAACTTAGTTTTTATTTATGTTTGAAAACCCCATTTTCCAATTATATATGTTTCATTTATAGAAATTTCAAAACATGACCTGTATGGGAAATAGATTAAGTAGTCAAAACATGATTTATGTAGAAATTTCAAAACATGACTTATATTTGATTTAGGTAGTTCTCTTTGTTCATAGATTAAGTATTTTATAAATTTATACTAGGTTGCTTTGTTTTATAAATTTTCACTAGGTACTTGCTTATGTAAATGTTGAGAAATACATCTATGGAAATAATAAATGCCATAAAAGAATTAAGAATAATATGCATAAATATAGTCTCATTCTGATGGAACCCTGGCATCCCACTAGACACTACAGTCTCATCCCACAAACAAAACAATCCTCCTAATCTCTACCTGTTATAGTGGTAGCTGACCAGGAGCTATAGTCTCGTCTCATAGGGGACACCAAACTCACTCGTACCAGTGGAGAGTGTCATTCTCAAATGACACTTGGGTAAGAAGCCACCTGAATCAAATTCAAGGGATAAGTTCAATGGGCACAGACGACCATCCAATATCCACTACACCAAATCCTGCGAATGGTCACGCCCAGTGGGTCACGGCCCAAGTCCGCGACCAGCTGGTCGCGGACTTGGGCCGTGACCCACTCCATATTTGGCGTGACCATATTAATTACCACACTAAATTATCGATGCTCTGGAAGTGGTCACGGACTTGGGCCGTGACCACAGTGGTCGCGGACTTGGGCCGTGACCAGGTCGTGACCATCTTGGCGCCAAACTCGCGCCAAAATTCCCTCCAAGCTTGGTCGCGGATGGGTCACGGCCCAAGTCCGTGACCCATGGCATGAGGAAGAAGTGAGTACACACATTGAGGGTCACGGCTTAGGGCCGTGACCATTTCTGGGCGTGGGTCACGGCTATGGGCCGTGACCATACCTTATTCAAGCACTATAGGTTGGATGACAATGGCCGCGCATCACAGATCGAGGGTCACGGCTTTGGGCCGCGACCATGTCTTGGTATGGGTCACG
Source organism: Sambucus nigra (assembly GCA_949130495.1). Lineage (NCBI taxonomy): Eukaryota > Viridiplantae > Streptophyta > Magnoliopsida > Dipsacales > Adoxaceae > Sambucus > Sambucus nigra. Next base: position 531,819,599 of record OX422208.1, read on the forward strand.
GCTATGGGCCGTGACCATACCTCATTTGGTAGCTGCTGTAGGTCGCGCAAGGGGGTCACGGCTGTAGGCCGTGACCATTATTCATCAATCAGGTCGCAGGCAGAGCTCTAAGGGTGTGGTGTTTTGCGATGGTGGGTCACGGCCTAAAGCCGTGACCAGGTCATTCCTAAAAAATAAAGAGGCGCGCTATTTCTTTTTTTCATTTGCCCGCTTCTCTCTCTCTCTCGTCAGATGTTGATGACCTAGCGATTCTCTCTCGTCAATCAGTTGGAGTATTCCTCAGCTTCAACCTACTAGCAGCAGCAGCCCTAGCTCCAGCCCTAGCTCCGCCCTAGCTCCAGCCCAGCCCCAGCCCCAGCCCCAGCTCCGCCCCAACCCTAGCTCTCTCCCAAGTAAATTTTATTCTTTTTCTCCATTAATTTATGTAGATTCCATTAATATATGTATATATAGTTTACATGTCTTTACAATTTATACACAGTATTTATAGTATATATAGATAATTTATATGATTTGAATTTGGGATAATATTTTTTATCTATATATATAGTATATATAGATAATTTAATGTAAAAGTATAAATAGTGTGAGATAATGTTTTTGAAACTTTAGTCTTACAACCTATTAGGTTGTTAATATTAGTAAAAAAAACTTTGGGTAAGCCAATTTATATCACATATTTAGATTTTCGGATGTTAATATTAATCGACTTTGGGTGACCCTCATATTTTAACGGCATATTGTCCCTGAAATTAACGGCGTGTTTAAATTAACCCATTATTTTAACGGAGTGTAAATATTTTTTCAGATTTGGTATTTCACAGTAAGTGAGCATCCGGATAGAGGTGCAACGCTACTACCTACACATATCATGGTAAACTTTATGATATTTTTTATTTGTTTATCCAATTTTATAGAAATTGAATGCTCACATACATTATTACATACCAATTAGATACCACTTCTTCATTACATACCAGTTCTTCATTACACGCCAGGTACTCTTTACTTTAACTAAAGTAGTTATATAATTGATATGCATTATTTATTAAATCTTTTAGATGATAGAAGGAGTACGGGATAATTATTGGTTGTTGGCTTGTTGTTGGATAGTATGTTTGAAGGAATATGTGATAATTAGAAGGAGTACGGGATAATTATTGGTTTGATTGTTGGATAATATGTTGAAAATATTTTAGACTCCCGATTTCATAATACGACGATAAGCATAAAAACATGCCATCGAAGGGTGAAAACGTAAAACAAACACAAAACGGTCCCGTAAGAGTCATGAACACCTCGCACGGGACCAATGCAACTCATAGGAACCGACCGCGTAGTCACGGGGCTCCCGGTTTGAGTGTACGACGTAAATTTGCAAAAAGTTAGACTTAATTATAAAAACATGCCATCGAAGGATGAAAACCTAAAACAAAGACCAAACGGTCCCGTAAGAGTCACGAACACCTCGCACGGGATCAATGCGACTCATAGGAACAGACCGCGTAGTCACGGGAGTCGCGATTTGAGTGTATGACGTAAATTTGCAAAAAATTAGACTTAAGCATAAAAACATGCCATCGAAGGGTGAAAACGTAAAAAAATCAAAAAATGGTCTGGTAAGAATCACGAACACCTCGCACGGGACCAATGTGACTCGTAGGAACCGACCGCGTAGGGACGGGGCTCCCGGGTGAGTGTACGGCGTAAATTTGCAAAAAAATGAACTTAAGCATAAAAAATGCCATCGAAGGGTGAAAATGTAAAATAGCCTTAAAACGGTCCGGTAAGAGTCACAAACACCTCGCACGGGACCAATGTAACTCGTAGGAACCGACCGCATAGTCATGAGGCTCCCAGTTGGAGTGTACGACGTAAATTTGAAAAAAAATTAGACTTAAAGCATAAAAACATGCCATCAAAGGGTGAAAACGTAAAACAAACACAAAACGGTCCCGTAAGAGTCACGAACACCTCGCACGGGACCAATGTCACTCATAGGAATGAACCGCGTAGTCATGGGGCTCCCGGTTTGAGTGTATGACGGAAATTTGATAAAAAATAGACTTAAGCCTAAAAACATGCCATCAAAGGGTGAAAACGTAAAACAGCCTTTAAACGGTCCCGTAAGAGTCACGAACCCCTCGCACGGGACCAAAGTAACTCGTAGGAACTGACCCCGCAGCCGCGGGTCTCCCGGTTTGAGAGTACGGCGGTAATTTGCTTTTTTCCACACTTAGGCTTAAAAACATGGCGTTAGAGGGTGAGAACTCGAAACAGCCCCCGAACGGCCCCGTGGGTGGCACCAACACCACCCACGGGACCAACGTAACTCGTAGGAACTGACCCCGCAGCCGCGGGTCTCCCGGTTTGAGAGTAGGACGGTAATTTGCTTATTTCCACACTTAGGCTTGAAAACATGGCGTTAGAGGGTGAGAACTCGAAACAGCCCCCGAACGGCCCCGTGGGTGGCACCAACACCTCCCACGGGACCAACGTAACTCGTAGGAACTGACCCCGCAGCCGCGGGTCTCCCGGTTTGAGAGTACGACGGTAATTTGCTTATTTCCACACTTAGGCTTGAAAACATGGCGTTAGAGGGTGAGAAGTCGATACAGCCCCCGAACGGCCCCGTGGGTGGCACCAACACCTCCCACGGGACCAACGTAACTCGTAGGAACTGACCCCGCAGCCGCGGGTCTCCCGGTTTGAGAGTAGGACGGTAATTTGCTTATTTCCACACTTAGGCTTGAAAACATGGCGTTAGAGGGTGAGAACTCGAAACAGCCCCCGAACGGCCCCGTGGGTGGCACCAACACCTCCCACGGGACCAACGTAACTCGTAGGAACTGACCCCGCAGCCGCGGGTGTCCCGGTTTGAGACTACGGCGGTAATTTGCTTATTTCCACACTTAGGCTTGAAAACATGGCGTTAGAGGGTGAGAACTCGATACAGCCCCCGAACGTCCCCGTGGGTGGCACCAACACCTCCCACGGGACCAACGTAACTCGTAGGAACTGACCCCGCAGCCGCGGGTCTCCCGGTTTGAGACTAAGACGGTAATTTGCTTATTTCCACACTTAGGCTTAAAAACACGGCGTTAGAGGGTGAGAACTCGAAACAGCCCCCGAACGGCCCCGTGGGTGGCACCAACACCTCCCACGGGACCAACGTAACTCGTAGGAGCTGACCCCGCAGCCGCGGGTCTCCCGGTTTGAGAGTACGATGGTAATTTGCTTATTTCCACACTTAGGCTTAAAAACATGGCGTTAGAGGGTGAGAACTCGAAACAGCCCCCGAACGGCACCGTGGGTGGCACCAACACCTCCCACGGGACCAACGTAACTCGTAGGAACTGACCCCGCAGCCGCGGGTGTCCCGGTTTGAGAGTACGACGGTAATTTGCTTATTTCTACACTTAGGCTTAACATGGCGTTAGAGGGTGAAAACTCGAAACAGCCCCCGAACGGCCCCGTGGGTGGCACTAACACCTCCCACGGGACCAACGTAACTCGTGGGAACGGACCCCGCAGCCGCGGGTCTCCCGGTTTGAGAGTACGACGGTAATTTGCTTATTTCCACACTTAGGCTTAAAAACATGGCGTTAGAGGGTGAGAACTCGAAACAGCCCACGAACGGCCCCGTGGGTGGCACCAACACCTCCCACGGGACCAACGTAACTCGTGGGAACGGACCCCGCAGCCGCGGGTCTCCCGGTTTGAGAGTAGGACGGTAATTTGCTTATTTCCACACTTAGGCTTAAAAACATGGCGTTAGAGGGTGAGAACTCGAAACAGCCCCCGAACGGCCCCGTGGGTGGCACCAACACCTCCCACGGGACCAACGTAACTCGTAGGAACTGACCCCGCAGCCGCGGGTGTCCCGGTTTGAGAGTACGACGGTAATTTTCTTATTTCTACACTTAGGCTTAACATGGCGTTAGAGGGTGAAAACTCGAAACAGCCCCCGAACGGCCCCGTGGGTGGCACTAACACCTCCCACGGGACCAACGTAACTCGTGGGAACGGACCCCGCAGCCGCGGGTGTCCCGGTTTGAGAGTACGACGGTAATTTGCTTATTTCCACACTTAGGCTTAAAAATATGGCGTTAGAGGGTGAGAACTCGAAACAGCCCCCGAACGGCCCCGTGGGTGGCACCAACACCTCCCACGGGACCAACGTAACTCGTAGGAACTGACCCCGCAGCCGCGGGTCTCCCGGTTTGAGAGTGCGACGGTAATTTGCTTATTTCTACACTTAGGCTTAACATGGCGTTAGAGGGTGAAAACTCGAAACAGCCCCCGAACGGCCCCGTGGGTGGCACTAACACCTCCCACGGGACCAACGTAACTCGTAGGAACTGACCCCGCAGCCGCGGGTCTCCCGGTTTGAGAGTACGACGGTAATTTGCTTATTTCCACACTTAGGCTTGAAAACATGGCGTTAGAGGGTGAGAAGTCGATACAGCCCCCGAACGGCCCCGTGGGTGGCACCAACACCTCCCACGGGACCAACGTAACTCGTAGGAACTGACCCCGCAGCCGCGGGTCTCCCGGTTTGAGAGTAGGACGGTAATTTGCTTATTTCCACACTTAGGCTTAAAAACATGGCGTTAGAGGGTGAGAACTCGAAACAGCCCCCGAACGGCCCCGTGGGTGGCACCAACACCTCCCACGGGACCAACGTAACTCGTAGGAACTGACCCCGCAGCCGCGGGTGTCCCGGTTTGAGACTACGGCGGTAATTTGCTTATTTCCACACTTAGGCTTGAAAACATGGCGTTAGAGGGTGAGAACTCGATACAGCCCCCGAACGGCCCCGTGGGTGGCACCAACACCTCCCACGGGACCAACGTAACTCGTAGGAACTGACCCCGCAGCCGCGGGTCTCCCGGTTTGAGAGTAGGACGGTAATTTGCTTATTTCCACACTTAGGCTTAAAAACATGGCGTTAGAGGGTGAGAACTCGAAACAGCACCCGAACGGCCCCGTGGGTGGCACCAACACCTCCCACGGGACCAACGTAACTCGTAGGAACTGACCCCGCAGCCGCGGGTGTCCCGGTTTGAGAGTACGACGGTAATTTGCTTATTTCTACACTTAGGCTTAACATGGCGTTAGAGGGTGAAAACTCGAAACAGCCCCCGAACGGCCCCGTGGGTGGCACTAACACCTCCCACGGGACCAACGTAACTCGTGGGAACGGACCCCGCAGCCGCGGGTGTCCCGGTTTGAGAGTAGGACGGTAATTTGCTTATTTCCACACTTAGGCTTAAAAACATGGCGTTAGAGGGTGAGAACTCGAAACAGCCCCCGAACGGCCCCGTGGGTGGCACCAACACCTCCCACGGGACCAACGTAACTCGTGGGAACGGACCCCGCAGCCGCGGGTCTCCCGGTTTGAGAGTACGACGGTAATTTGCTTATTTCTACACTTAGGCTTAACATGGCGTTAGAGGGTGAAAACTCGAAACAGCCCCCGAACGGCCCCGTGGGTGGCACTAACACCTCCCACGGGACCAACGTAACTCGTAGGAACTGACCCCGCAGCCGCGGGTCTCCCGGTTTGAGAGTACGACGGTAATTTGCTTATTTCCACACTTAGGCTTGAAAACATGGCGTTAGAGGGTGAGAAGTCGATACAGCCCCCGAACGGCCCCGTGGGTGGCACCAACACCTCCCACGGGACCAACGTAACTCGTAGGAACTGACCCCGCAGCCGCGGGTCTCCCGGTTTGAGAGTAGGACGGTAATTTGCTTATTTCCACACTTAGGCTTAAAAACATGGCGTTAGAGGGTGAGAACTCGAAACAGCCCCCGAACGGCCCCGTGGGTGGCACCAACACCTCCCACGGGACCAACGTAACTCGTAGGAACTGACCCCGCAGCCGCGGGTGTCCCGGTTTGAGACTACGGCGGTAATTTGCTTATTTCCACACTTAGGCTTGAAAACATGGCGTTAGAGGGTGAGAAGTCGATACAGCCCCCGAACGGCCCCGTGGGTGGCACCAACACCTCCCACGGGACCAACGTAACTCGTAGGAACTGACCCCGCAGCCGCGGGTCTCCCGGTTTGAGACTAAGACGGTAATTTGCTTATTTCCACACTTAGGCTTAAAAACATGGCGTTAGAGGGTGAGAACTCGAAACAGCCCCCGAACGGCCCCGTGGGTGGCACCAACACCTCCCACGGGACCAACGTAACTCGTAGGAGCTGACCCCGCAGCCGCGGGTCTCCCGGTTTGAGAGTACGACGGTAATTTGCTTATTTCCACACTTAGGCTTAAAAACATGGCGTTAGAGGGTGAGAACTCGAAACAGCCCCCGAACGGCCCCGTGGGTGGCACCAACACCTCCCACGGGACCAACGTAACTCGTAGGAACTGACCCCGCAGCCGCGGGTGTCCCGGTTTGAGAGTACGACGGTAATTTGCTTATTTCCACACTTAGGCTTAAAAACATGGCGTTAGAGGGTGAGAACTCGAAACAGCCCCCGAACGGCCCCGTGGGTGGCACCAACACCTCCCACGGGACCAACGTAACTCGTGGGAACTGACCCCGCAGCCGCGGGTGTCCCGGTTTGAGAGTACGACGGTAATTTGCTTATTTCTACACTTAGGCTTAACATGGCGTTAGAGGGTGAAAACTCGAAACAGCCCCCGAACGGCCGCGTGGGTGGCACTAACACCTCCCACGGGACCAACGTAACTCGTGGGAACGGACCCCGCAGCCGCGGGTCTCCCGGTTTGAGAGTACGACGGTAATTTGCTTATTTCCACACTTAGGCTTAAAAACATGGCGTTAGAGGGTGAGAACTCGAAACAGCCCCCGAAAGGCCCCGTGGGTGGCACCAACACCTCCCACGGGACCAACGTAACTCGTGGGAACGGACCCCGCAGCCGCGGGTCTCCCGGTTTGAGAGTAGGACGGTAATTTGCTTATTTCCACACTTAGGCTTAAAAACATGGCGTTAGAGGGTGAGAACTCGAAACAGCCCCCGAACGGCCCCGTGGGTGGCACCAACACCTCCCACGGGACCAACGTAACTCGTAGGAACTGACCCCGCAGCCGCGGGTGTCCCGGTTTGAGAGTACGATGATAATTTGCTTATTTCCACACTTAGGCTTAAAAACATGGCGTTAGAGGGTGAGAACGCAAAACAGCCCCCGAACGGCCCCGTGGGTGGCACCAACACCTCCCACGGGACCAACGTAACTCGTGGGAACGGACCCCGCAGCCGCGGGTGTCCCGGTTTGAGAGTACGATGGTAATTTGCTTATTTCCACACTTAGGCTTAAAAACATGGCGTTAGAGGGTGAGAACTCGAAACAGCCCCCGAACGGCCCCGTGGGTGGCACCAACACCTCCCACGGGACCAACGTAACTCGTAGGAACTGACCCCGCAGCCGCGGGTGTCCCGGTTTGAGAGTACGACGGTAATTTGCTTATTTCTACACTTAGGCTTAACATGGCGTTAGAGGGTGAAAACTCGAAACAGCCCCCGAACGGCCCCGTGGGTGGCACTAACACCTCCCACGGGACCAACGTAACTCGTGGGAACGGACCCCGCAGCCGCGGGTGTCCCGGTTTGAGAGTACGACGGTAATTTGCTTATTTCTACACTTAGGCTTAACATGGCGTTAGAGGGTGAAAACTCGAAACAGCCCCCGAACGGCCCCGTGGGTGGCACTAACACCTCCCACGGGACCAACGTAACTCGTGGGAACGGACCCCGCAGCCGCGGGTGTCCCGGTTTGAGAGTAGGACGGTAATTTGCTTATTTCCACACTTAGGCTTAAAAACATGGCGTTAGAGGGTGAGAACTCGAAACAGCCCCCGAACGGCCCCGTGGGTGGCACCAACACCTCCCACGGGACCAACGTAACTCGTGGGAACGGACCCCGCAGCCGCGGGTCTCCCGGTTTGAGAGTACGACGGTAATTTGCTTATTTCTACACTTAGGCTTAACATGGCGTTAGAGGGTGAAAACTCGAAACAGCCCCCGAACGGCCCCGTGGGTGGCACTAACACCTCCCACGGGACCAACGTAACTCGTAGGAACTGACCCCGCAGCCGCGGGTCTCCCGGTTTGAGAGTACGACGGTAATTTGCTTATTTCCACACTTAGGCTTGAAAACATGGCGTTAGAGGGTGAGAAGTCGATACAGCCCCCGAACGGCCCCGTGGGTGGCACCAACACCTCCCACGGGACCAACGTAACTCGTAGGAACTGACCCCGCAGCCGCGGGTCTCCCGGTTTGAGAGTAGGACGGTAATTTGCTTATTTCCACACTTAGGCTTAAAAACATGGCGTTAGAGGGTGAGAACTCGAAACAGCCCCCGAACGGCCCCGTGGGTGGCACCAACACCTCCCACGGGACCAACGTAACTCGTAGGAACTGACCCCGCAGCCGCGGGTGTCCCGGTTTGAGACTACGGCGGTAATTTGCTTATTTCCACACTTAGGCTTGAAAACATGGCGTTAGAGGGTGAGAAGTCGATACAGCCCCCGAACGGCCCCGTGGGTGGCACCAACACCTCCCACGGGACCAACGTAACTCGTAGGAACTGACCCCGCAGCCGCGGGTCTCCCGGTTTGAGACTAAGACAGTAATTTGCTTATTTCCACACTTAGGCTTAAAAACATGGCGTTAGAGGGTGAGAACTCGAAACAGCCCCCGAACGGCCCCGTGGGTGGCACCAACACCTCCCACGGGACCAACGTAACTCGTAGGAGCTGACCCCGCAGCCGCGGGTCTCCCGGTTTGAGAGTACGACGGTAATTTGCTTATTTCCACACTTAGGCTTAAAAACACGGCGTTAGAGGGTGAGAACTCGAAACAGCCCCCGAACGGCCCCATGGGTGGCACCAACACCTCCCACGGGACCAACGTAACTCGTAGGAACTGACCCCGCAGCCGCGGGTGTCCCGGTTTGAGAGTACGACGGTAATTTGCTTATTTCCACACTTAGGCTTAAAAACATGGCGTTAGAGGGTGAGAACTCGAAACAGCCCCCGAACGGCCCCGTGGGTGGCACCAACACCTCCCACGGGACCAACGTAACTCGTAGGAACTGACCCCGCAGCCGCGGGTGTCCCGGTTTGAGAGTACGACGGTAATTTGCTTATTTCTACACTTAGGCTTAACATGGCGTTAGAGGGTGAAAACTCGAAACAGCCCCCGAACGGCCGCGTGGGTGGCACTAACACCTCCCACGGGACCAACGTAACTCGTGGGAACGGACCCCGCAGCCGCGGGTCTCCCGGTTTGAGAGTACGACGGTAATTTGCTTATTTCCACACTTAGGCTTAAAAACATGGCGTTAGAGGGTGAGAACTCGAAACAGCCCCCGAACGGCCCCGTGGGTGGCACCAACACCTCCCACGGGACCAACGTAACTCGTGGGAACGGACCCCGCAGCCGCGGGTCTCCCGGTTTGAGAGTAGGACGGTAATTTGCTTATTTCCACACTTAGGCTTAAAAACATGGCGTTAGAGGGTGAGAACTCGAAACAGCCCCCGAACGGCCCCGTGGGTGGCACCAACACCTCCCACGGGACCAACGTAACTCGTAGGAACTGACCCCGCAGCCGCGGGTGTCCGGGTTTGAGAGTACGATGATAATTTGCTTATTTCCACACTTAGGCTTAAAAACATGGCGTTAGAGGGTGAGAACGCAAAACAGCCCCCGAACGGCCCCGTGGGTGGCACCAACACCTCCCACGGGACCAACGTAACTCGTGGGAACTGACCCCGCAGCCGCGGGTGTCCCGGTTTGAGAGTACGACGGTAATTTGCTTATTTCTACACTTAGGCTTAAAAACATGGCGTTAGAGGGTGAGAACTCGAAACAGCCCCCGAACGGCCCCGTGGGTGGTACCAACACCTCCCACGGGACCAACGTAACTCGTGGGAACGGACCCCGCAGCCGCGGGTGTCCCGGTTTGAGAGTACGACGGTAATTTGCTTATTTCCACACTTAGGCTTAAAAACATGGCGTTAGAGGGTGAGAACTCGAAACAGCCCCCGAACGGCCCCGTGGGTTGCACCAACACCTCCCACGGGACCAACGTAACTCGTGGGAACGGACCCCGCAGCCGCGGGTGTCCCGGTTTGAGAGTACGACGGTAATTTGCTTATTTCCACACTTAGGCTTAAAAACATGGCGTTAGAGGGTGAGAACTCGAAACAGCCCCCGAACGGCCCCGTGGGTGGCACCAACACCTCCCACGGGACCAACGTAACTCGTAGGAACTGACCCCGCAGCCGCGGGTGTCCCGGTTTGAGAGTACGACGGTAATTTGCTTATTTCTACACTTAGGCTTAACATGGCGTTAGAGGGTGAAAACTCGAAACAGCCCCCGAACGGCCCCGTGGGTGGCACTAACACCTCCCACGGGACCAACGTAACTCGTGGGAACGGACCCCGCAGCCGCGGGTGTCCCGGTTTGAGAGTACGACGGTAATTTGCTTATTTCCACACTTAGGCTTAAAAACATGGCGTTAGAGGGTGAGAACTCGAAACAGCCCCCGAACGGCCCCGTGGGTGGCACCAACACCTCCCACGGGACCAACGTAACTCGTAGGAACTGACCCCGCAGCCGCGGGTGTCCCGGTTTGAGAGTACGATGATAATTTGCTTATTTCCACACTTAGGCTTAAAAACATGGCGTTAGAGGGTGAGAACGCGAAACAGCCCCCGAACGGCCCCGTGGGTGGCACCAACACCTCCCACGGGACCAACGTAACTCGTGGGAACGGACCCCGCAGCCGCGGGTGTCCCGGTTTGAGAGTACGACGGTAATTTGCTTATTTCCACACTTAGGCTTAAAAACATGGCGTTAGAGGGTGAGAACTCGAAACAGCCCCCGAACGGCCCCGTGGGTGGCACCAACACCTCCCACGGGACCAACGTAACTCGTAGGAATTGACCCCGCAGCCGCGGGTGTCCCGGTTTGAGAGTACGACGGTAATTTGCTTATTTCCACACTTAGGCTTAAAAACATGGCGTTAGAGGGTGAGAACTCGTAACAGCCCCCGAACGGCCCCGTGGGTGGCACCAACACCTCCCACGGGACCAACGTAACTCGTGGGAACGGACCCCGCAGCCGCGGGTGTCCCGGTTTGAGAGTACGACGGTAATTTGCTTATTTCCACACTTAGGCTTAAAAACATGGCGTTAGAGGGTGAGACCTCGAAACAGCCCCCGAACGGCCCCGTGGGTGGCACTAACACCTCCCACGGGACCAACGTAACTCGTGGGAACGGACCCCGCAGCCGCGGGTGTCCCGGTTTGAGAGTACGACGGTAATTTGCTTATTTCCACACTTAGGCTTAAAAACATGGCGTTAGAGGGTGAGAACTCGAAACAGCCCCCGAACGGCCCCGTGGGTGGCACCAACACCTCCCACGGGACCAACGTAACTCGTAGGAACTGACCCCGCAGCCGCGGGTGTCCCGGTTTGAGAGTACGACGGCAATTTGCTTATTTCTACACTTAGGCTTAACATGGCGTTAGAGGGTGAAAACTCGAAACAGCCCCCGAACGGCCCCGTGGGTGGCACTAACACCTCCCACGGGACCAACGTAACTCGTGGGAACGGACCCCGCAGCCGCGGGTGTCCCGGTTTGAGAGTACGACGGTAATTTTCTTATTTCCACACTTAGGCTTAAAAACATGGCGTTAGAGGGTGAGAACTCGAAACAGCCCCCGAACGGCCCCGTGGGTGGCACCAACACCTCCCACGGGACCAACGTAACTCGTAGGAACTGACCCCGCAGCCGCGGGTGTCCCGGTTTGAGAGTACGACGGTAATTTGCTTATTTCTACACTTAGGCTTAACATGGCGTTAGAGGGTGAAAACTCGAAACAGCCCCCGAACGGCCCCGTGGGTGGCACTAACACCTCCCACGGGACCAACGTAACTCGTGGGAACGGACGCCGCAGCCGCGGGTGTCCCGGTTTGAGAGTACGACGGTAATTTGCTTATTTCCACACTTAGGCTTAAAAACATGGCGTTAGAGGGTGAGAACTCGAAACAGCCCCCGAACGGCCCCGTGGGTGGCACCAACACCTCCCACGGGACCAACGTAACTCGTAGGAACTGACCCCGCAGCCGCGGGTGTCCCGGTTTGAGAGTACGATGATAATTTGCTTATTTCCACACTTAATTTTTATATTTCTACTTGGTTACTGATAATTTTAACTCATATATGCAATTTTTCAGCTTAATTAATTTTTTTGTAAAATTACTTGGTTACTGATACTTTTATTTTTTGTATCCTATCATTTGTAGGATTTTTGCGCGTGGATCAAATGAAGGAGGCAATGTTTTACAACATGATGATTATTTATATGTTGTGGACATTCAGGATAATGTTTTTTATGTGTTATAGCCGTGCAGGCTTTTATTGTTTAGTTTTATGGCCGTGCGGGCTTTTATAATTTGATTGTTGAATTTTATAGCGGTGCGGGCTTTATAATAAGGAGGTTTTTCATTTACAGGTTTTGGAATGTCAAGAAAATAGAGGAAACTCTGCCCAATTTTTTTTTGGTCTGTGAATTATTAAGACGTGTAATATTTTTATGTTTGTATATATATTTGTTTATTAACAACATTCTCAATTCGCAATTTGTGATTTTTTTTTATTGTTTTGCCTATAATAAATATTTGTAACACCTCGTAGCAACCGATGATGCACTCACAGGAACCCCAATTTTAGGATTGGGCAAAAAAAAATACATTTTTTTTAAATTACAGATAAATATGGTCATGGACTTTGTCCATGACCATTTTTACTTTTTTTTGTCGCGCTTAAAAATGGTCGCGGCCAAAGTCCGCGACCATTTTTTTTATTTTTTGTCACGGTAATGGGTCGCGGACTAGGGCCGCGACCAATTTTTTTTAATTTTTTTTTGTCACACACATGGGTCGCGGCCAAAGTCCGCGACCAATTTGTCACGGTCGTGGGTCATGGACAAGGACCGTGACCAATTTTTTTAATTTTTTTTTGTCACGCACATGGGTCGCGGACTTTGGCCGCGACCAATTTGTCACGGTTGTGGGTCATGGACAAGGGCCGCGACCAATTTTTTTAATTTTTTTTTGTCACGCACATGGGTCGCGGACTTTGGCCGCGACCAATTTGTCACGGTTATGGGTCACGGATTAGAGCCGCGACCCATCACGGCATGGGTCACGGCCTAAGTCCGCGACCATCTGCCGTGACCCCTCTCGGCCGTGACCATTTTTTGGTCACGGACTTGGGCCGCGACCCACGAAAATGGTCACGCCCGAAATGGTCACGGCCCAAGTCCGCGACCCACAGGTTTGGTCAGGGATTTTGGCCGTGACCAATCGCCAGTTTTGGTGTAGTGATCGTCTTAACTTCTAGCATGTAATCCGTCATCATACAGACTCTTAGCAGGGACGATGACTTTGACATCGCCTCAAACAATACCTCTCACAAATAAGTTCATCCATGCGTGGAAAAATTAATAGGGGAATTTAAGCCATGTCCCCATAAAATCGTTATTGAGGGTCAACAACCGACATGCCGTAATATTCACCATGCTGACCTTTCTTTGTGAATAGACAACAAACACTCTCTCATAGGTCCTTGATCTTAGATGGGCGTGGACCACATTCTAGGGGTGATACTATGGACCCCTCATCCTATAAAAGGCATACATCATATCCTTCATTTGGGTTGAATTCTAGAAACCCTACTTTTTCTCTGCAAAACTAGAGCTAGAGAGAGAGAGAAATAGAGAGCTTGTTTTGTGTTATTAATGGCAATTTATGCCCTATTATAGTGAAAAACTCATACTTTGTACAATGGGTGTAGGCTAATAGACAAGCCTCTTAAACTATTGTGTTTATTTTATTTTATCTCATCTCTTCTGCCAGATTGCTTGTTATATTACTTATGTACAACTCTCATAGCCATGGTGAATCGAGTTCATGATCTTGGTATCATCAATTTGGCACATTCTATGGGAAGTTTTTCATAGTTCTCATCCAAGGTTGAATTTTATCTTTCATCCAAGTTAGTGATTCAAGTCTAATATAACAATTGAAAGAGCTTGGGTGGAGAAGTTAATAAACTTTATTTTTTAATTCATCGCTTTTCTAGGTTTTCATCCCCTGTTATTGCTTCTTATTCTCTTTGATCAACGATGTCTTCTGATCCACCATCAAATGCTAGGGCTTGTTCTATCCAACTGCCTCCATAGTCTGAGATAGACGATGTTATGACAACATTGAGATCTTTGGTGGCTAGTTAGCAGGTTATGCAACACTAGTTGATAGCATTCATCCAAGACATAATGAATTGGATCCCAAATGATTCAGTCGTGAATCGTATCACACAAGCTATCATGAGTGAAGACGTGTCACCAGCAGCTGAGGGACCACCCCTAGATTCAAACAAAGAGGTTTCGTATGACCTGAGGAGAAAAAATATTAATGATCTCCATTATCTCTTCCTTGGCAATGAGGTGTAGGGTAGACTTGAGGATGCAGTGTATAAGGGGGGAACAAAAATGGGACTATAGTGAACTTTATAAGATAACAAATACATCATACATACCAAGTAAAACTCTTCCTCTGACTTACCAAGGTAAAAATTTCCAATACACCACCCAAAGTCAACACTGAAATTGGGCATTTAAAACTTAGTAAAGGGTCAACATTTGATCGTCTCTGCCTAAAAGGGCATTATAGGCAAGACATCATCCCAAGTAGCATCTGTGTGATGTGGATCACAAGCCGTATTAGTCAAGCTCATCCAAATAACCATCCAAACTACAGGGAATGCCAAGAAGTGACTAGTACAAAAAGGGACCCAAATAGAGCAATCACATATAGAATTATCTCAGGGGTGGAAGGTTCGGGGGAAAATATTTCTATGGATGTGAAGATTTCGAACAACATGATTCAAAGGTTGGAGGATAAGATTGGCTACGTCATTAAAATTTGAGACCCTAGTCATAGGGGATATATATAGGGTTATCCTTTTATACCAAGCATGGTAGGCTATCCAACACATGAACAGTTCAAACCACTAATTGTGACACCAAGGTATGATGAAAGAATAAACCCCATTCATCACATAGAGATGTACCATTGAACGACTGATATTTACTCCACTCCTGACGAGATGAGATGTCGAGAATTTTCTAGCAGTCTAATCGGTGCTACCCATGATTGGTAAATCGATCAACCAAGAGGAAGGATAAAAAAATTCAAGTAGTTGGATGAAAAATTTATTCATAACTTTTATTTCATCATGAAGGCTATAAAATGCGTGACTCATCCATTGAATGTGACCGAAGGGAAAAATAAATTGTTGAGAGATTTCATTAATGGGTTCGATAAAGAGATATTGGAGCTTGAAGATTATGATGAAAGTATTACAATGACAACCCTTATTAGTGGGATTCAGCCGGGAAAACTCTATTGGAACCTCTCCAAAGATCCTCCAAAATCCATGACAGAACTTCCGACTATAGCCGAGAGAATATAAACACGAAGGAAGCTATAGAGGATAATAAGGGAGACAAAAAGGATCCAGGTAACAATAAGTCTAGGCAGAGCCGAGACAAATATAAGGATAAAGAGGGGAAGAAGAAGTCAAATGATTACAAGTTTGAAATGTACACCCCACTTACTGTTAGTCCCGATATTATTTGGAATGAGATCAAGGACAATAAATAACTTAATTGGCTGGAGGAAATGAGGGTGTGAGTTCCACTAGGATCATGACCACATAATCGATAAATGATACGCTTTAAAGATTGAATTGAGAAGATTCTAAAGCAAGGGAAGCTACGAAAGTACGTTGATAAGGGTGGAAGCCAAGAGGACAATTGGAAGAGGTATTCCTCATCAAGAGATGACAGGCTAGAGAAGAGGGAAGTTCAAACGAATTGCAATGACAAAGAGTTAAATAATGATGGGGATGATAACCCACGTCTCCCAATAAAGCCCAAGGAAGTTAAAGGTAATCTCCAAATAATTTCATTAGATGTAAAAATGATCTCATAATTTATACAAGGTGGAGGAACAGAACTAGATGACATAAAGGCCCATGTTGTCGAGGCTAAAGACATAAAGGCCCATTTTGTACATGGACAAGATGTTTGGCAATAAGAATTAAAGGCCCATTTTGTGGCATATGGCCCATTTTGTACATGGCCAAGATGTTTGACAATAAGATGTTTGACATACAGACGATATAAAGTCCCATTTTGTGGCATATGTTGTGTTTGAATCCTTATTCCGCTACCATGTTGCCGGAACTTTTGGTTAAAATTTTAATCCTTCAAATGTTCTTTATCATGATTACATGGAGTGGTTTAAGTTTGATTTTCTTAATGGATTCACTTTTATATGCCTTTTTTAAACAAATGCACTAGCTTTTTGAATCATAACTTCACATGTTATATTTGAGATTTATGAGGTGTTCTCCTACCAATCTAGTCATCTACATACTATGTGACCTAGGAGGACTGGTGCAAGTTAAAATCCGTTGCATGTAAGAATTGAGTGATAAAAAATGATATATATATATATATATATATATATATATATATATATATATATATATATATATATATTGTGAACGGGGAAGGGATCCGAAAGGAAATATTTTTTCCTTTGCGAGTAAGCCACTATTTGCTATGGACCTAAAAGAAATATGTGGTCCAAAGGCCTACAAGAATTTGGCATTAAAAAAAAATATTTAGCAAAGGCCTATATTTGTTTAGTTTGATATAATCATTCAAAAATAACTATATACATATTTTGAGGGAGTATGGATGGTATATCAACGATTTTACACAATGTCCGTTTATCCTAGTTGCGCTTTTATTGTCATGACTCTATTGGTTTGTAGAATCATCAAAATTCTAGGCTTATGTGCATTGTGTATGTTTGTTCATCGAGTTTAATATATATTGTCACATGAGGCTATATCTAAATGTGCTAGTGAACGCATTCGGGCAACTTCAGCTAATACATACACAAAGGAGGATTGGAGAACTATGTTTCTAGAGCGCGAAGATTATTAGAAAAACTTTCGGGAGCATTATGTTAAGAGAGAAAGATGCATATTGCATAAATTAATAATCTTCATAACTAAGGACATATATCATCTCAACATATTTATCCAACTTCTAATCTACGACATGACTTCATGCCAAGAGATTTTAAATCATCTTCATATGTTCCTGATCCATTAAATTCTGGCGACGTAAGCAATTAGGGAATGTCGGTATTTTTCCCAACATACCAAAGATCTCCTCGTTGATTTTCGAGTTTAAAAGATCAATGTATTAATTACTCTTATATAAAAATTATGGATAATTGTAAGAGATGTATTGATTATTCTTGTATAAAAATCGTGGATAATTAGTGTTGTATATAAACTGTTGCAGTCCTTGTTGATTATTAAGCATTATTTATTCAATTGTGGATTGTTAATCAAATAACATATAAATACACAACAAATAATTTGTTACATAACTAAAAACACGTTACGTATGACAAAGCACAACCTAAAAATTACAAGTTAATAGTACTGGAGTATGAATGCAAATCCTTGATGTGTGATGTACAACATGTTGCCTTTTTATTATAGACCAAACTTAGGGAGAGGCATTATTTATTCTCTTCATGGTTCCTATATAAAGTGTTGTAATTTCAAAAATTGGTTTTTATTCATCCTCATCAACTTTCGGATTGTTGTAATCAAACATATCGTGTTCAAAACATTCGAAAGTATGCTCTATTGGTATGGGTATCTGATGATATTGACACAAGACCTCTAGATTTCATCGTTCTTCGTACTTCTTAGGCCACCTTAAACCACTAACATAACTTGGTCTCACATCATCATGAAAAGGGAGGACTAACGGGTGTAAAAAATATGACCATAAGGGTGTTCAAACCTATTTGATCTATCAATTGGCTCATTGATAAATAGTTTTTTCCTCTAATACTAGACCACATAACTGTGTTCTTTGTAAAAAAAATTATGTCCATATATAGGAGAAGACGTAGTTTTGTTCATCTGATGGGGGCATTTTAATACATTTATTGTATAATTGGAGATGTGGAACATTTTCTCTTATGTCCCTTGTCAAATCAAATAAGATGTAGACGGGAAATATTTTAACTTCTGCCTCACGTCAAATTAAATAAGTTGCAGAAGGAAAATATTATAAAAATGACTTGAATGGAAACTTATTCATTTACTACTTTTACCAAATGGATTCATAACCATGGATAATAAATGAATACTTCTTGGTACTTAACTTCATAACTAACTCCAATTTACCTTTTAGTCCCCACTATCGAGTATCATAAAGAACTTTCGCAACAGTCCAACGACGCTGGATAAGACCACCTAATGCTAGAAGAGGACGTATGGTAAAGGATACATGTGCATGTTGGTTTACGCTCAAATTGAAGTTTGATTTATGCAAGAAAGCTATAAACGTTGGTCGTTATAGGCGGGATGAAGAAACCTACATATTAGTCATTTATGAGAAAGATGCTTGAAAAAGGTTTTGCAACTATTATCCATGTTGTAGGGCATTATTCAATGAACCTTCTTACCTATTCCATTCGTTTCGATGGGTAATTTATGATGCTTAAATTATTTAGTGTTTCATTCGTTCCATTTTAATGTCATAATTATTTAGTGTTTGGATAATATATATGATAAAGTAACGTTTGAATACTCGTCAATATTGAATACTCGCTTAAATAATATTCAATTAAAAATGGAAGATTCTAAGTAGAAATAAAAAATACAACACTTTTAAAAATTGCATACAATTTAGATAGTATAACGGAGGTATAAGTCTCTCATAAATTCATTAAATAGATATGAAGGCTCTCCACATATATCCTTACACTGAGGGACTTGCTCATACAACCTTTCCCATGCCGCGTCATTACGCATAATGAGTGTGATGTTCGATGCATTCCACCCACATCCCCCGATAATTACCTTTAAATGGTAGAGGTCTTATGTAGACTTTAACGCGTGCCAACGCTATTGAAAGTCTGCTAGATGATGAAAATGGGGACCAAATCGCATGTTGTTCCTCCAACCATCGCATGTGGTACGTATTCCATCAAGGGTAGCCAATATGATTCCTTGTCATTTCATCTATCAATCAATTCGACGAGGAAATAATAATCCTCTGCAGTTGACCATTGCGGGTGATTCATTACGTGTAGTCCAAAATATAGACTATTCGTAATTGGTTTTCATGGAAGGATTGCAGAGGCTTTTATTTATAGATTGAATTCCTATAAAATTCAACATTATGCAAATGAGAAATATTCTCATATCTAGAAAATGTCATTTCATAATTTCCAATATGGGAAATACTTTCTACTTCTGGAAAATGTCATTTCATAATTGTGCAGATGGGAAACATTTCGACTCCTTGTGAATGTCATTTCATAATTGTCCATACGGGAAACATTTCCACGTGTGGCAAATTTCAATTCATAATTGTCCAGCAATTCCACTTTTGGCAAATTTTATTTCATAATTGTACAGACAGGGAACATAAACGCATGACAAATGTAATTTCATTATTGTCTAGATGGAAAATATTTTCACGTTTGGCAAATGTCATTTTATAATTGTCCAGATGAAAAACATTTTCACTAATGGAAATCCTTTTCACATAAACTATAAATTAGCAATGTTATTCATGAATTTTTGCAAAACCCTCATAACTCAACAATCTAATTGTATAATCACCAAACTATACGAAAATTGTTCAACTCTTGAATTATTAAAAAATGTCGAAATATTAGCTAGAAAATTATTTATTAGCCATAACGTCATTGACCAACAAACGTGTATAAGCACATGTAAAAGGTGTCGCCGCCTATATGCAGTACCAAAGACATATTTCCATATCCAAAAAATTAAATAATTTTGGAGAAATTTCACAAAGAAGAGTTATACACCGGGATAGGGATGCTACTCATAACCATATATGGGAGGATTACTTTGCTGAAAATGAAGTGTATACTCCACAACAATTCCGTCATTGATTGAGAATGTGATACCTAATATTTATGCTAATATGGAAGTCCTAGAACAAAAGAATGATTACTTTGTTCAAAGCAGCGATGCCCTAGGCCGCAAGGGGCTTAGTTGTCTCCAAAAATGTTGTTTTCGAATGCGCATGTTGGCCTACAGTTATGCTGCTGATATGAAGAATTAATATATAGGCATTGGTGAAACAACTGCCATTGATTGCGTGAAGAGATTTGCATACGCAATTCTACAGTGCTTCTAAATAGAATATTATTGGTAACTTACTGTAGAACATGGCGTACGGTCGCAGCGAGAGAATGTGAAAGGGGGATTTCCTGTAATGATAAGAAGAATTGACTACATGCACTGGGAATGGAATAATTTTCCACACATTTGGAAGGGATAATATGGTGGTTATGCAGGAGGTGCAACTTTAATCCTTAAGACAGTATCTTCATATGATACATGGATTTGGCATTCTTTCATTGTTCTCCTCGGCATATGTAATGAATTAATTGTGTTAGCTATATCAACATTATTTGATGAATTACTGGAAGGCAACACAACTATAATCACAATGAAATAAATGGAAATATTTATGACATGGGATATTACCTAGCCGATGGTATATACCCAACACTATAAACAATTTTTTAAGAGTTTCAAATGACCAACAACTCACAAACAAAGTGTGTTTGCAAAATTTCAAGAAGGAGTACGTAAAGATGTTGAGCGTGCATTTGGATTACTACAAGAAAAGTTCCATTTCATTAAGATCCCGACATGGTTTTGGGAACACAATTAGTTGAAGGTAACTATGAAAGCATATAAAATATAGCATAACATGATACTGGAGGAAGAATGATGGGATCATAATTAGCTTACTGAGTTTGATCCTACATCTCCAATGCCACCAATCAGTCTAGACACTCTCGTTAATAGTTACCAGTATAGATAGATAGATAGATAGATAGATAGATAGATAGATAGATATATAGATAGATAGTATTAACTAGAATTAAAAAATTACAATAAATGAATACAATAATAAAAATTAACCAAACATAACTAACTAAAAAAATAATAATCAATTGCCTCCACATGGTGGGTTTTGTTGACTTTTTACAAGTCAACGTGCAAG